>QNGE01008549.1:0-13582 GCA_008508345.1 Paragonimus westermani | reverse complement strand
GGGCTGTTCTCGACAGGCGTTAGACAGCAGATTGATTGTCTGCGTATTACGCATCTGACGACTAAATGTTTTTCGGACCACACTCAAAAAGGTCGTCAGGTGATACAGAGAGTTTGAAGATGGACATCGTGTTTGTTAACGTAAGATAGCTGTCCAAACCCTTTTTAAAACGCTGAATGTTGTTACTGGCTCTGACCTCACTTGGGAGTTTATTCCAAATGTGTGTGGATAGGAAATCAAGAAGTGATAAAAAATGAAAACGGCTGACTCACAGTAGTTCGTGAAGTTGCGTCGTTCAGATTTCCACCACACGGAATGAAGTATCCAATCGATCTGTCGTACAGTTCTACGTAACTTTAGAAGTCACAACGAAGATGATTCCGACGACCGATGAATTTGGAAATGTGCTGAAATAAATGCGGATTCCGGTAGCCATTAACTCTCCCGAAATCCGTACACACGTGACAACGACGCAAAGGGAGAACACAGGGCTCGCGCCCTTGGAAGTGTGTTTTGTTAATTGAATCAACTCACATGATTCAAACGAGTGTACTTGTGAATTTGAAGAAGGTGGAAACAATGTGAGAAACATAGGAATTGTGCTGTACAAAACGCTGCAATACACACTATCCACTTGAAAAACCCGGTTCCTTGGATGCTAGTCGTAGACCATGATTTCCTCAATTATGGTGGACGAAAAATTTTTTCATCTCATATTCCAGTTTGTTGGTTCGGTGCATGGTTAGGAAAGTAAAATCACTGAAATCTGTGTCATTGTAAACCGCCTTCTTGTGTCTTTTCCCGGTTATTGCTTGCATGTGGAAATCTTAACACAATGTTGCCGAAATAATGAATACTCAGACATACGACAATGCGTATATTATTCGTCACACCAAGATATTTTTATCTTAAAATGCATTATATTGCGATTTACAAGCAGATATTTGACAATCGTGAATTTCGCACTTCATCACAATTCCATGAATGCCTTCAGGGGTATATGGGAGTGTGGGCGTTTCTTACGTTCGTGGGACGAGCCGTAGGTCGAAAACGGCACGATAAGTTACGTTTGCTAGGTTCCCTGAAAACCGTCAGATTTATTACGGCTGCACGAAATATAAGAGGCGCAGTGGCGTATGCAAGGGTTTGCAACGTGTTTAGATGATTAACGGTTGTTGGATTTAGCGGTTAGGTTCTTGCGATATATGTTGCAGATCACGTTTTTATGTGACCCGACGAAGTGCCTACCTAGTTGTGAGCTCTTCCGAGTTAGAGCAGGACCACCCACACAATCGCTTGGCATATGAGTCCCATCCGACAAATCTCGGACTCACTATCAGGGAATTAAATGACTACAGAAGACTGTTCCAGTATAATATTCCAACTGCTGACATTAAGCAGCATGTAGCGGATGTTTGCGGAAAGCTAATCACGACAGCTGACGTTGGAAACATCCGCCGCAAGATGAAGCTTTCAATGTCCAGTGAGATTGTTATGTAAGAACGGTAACGGAACATTAGAGAATCTCAAAGAAGCGCTGTTGGTGATCAGTGCGTTGGGTGTGGTGCGCACCCCGCGATGTGAAGACAACAGATGCACGTATATCTGCTCTTCTCGGCGAACGCAAATTAAACTGTGCCAGCGTTTCACGCATGTGTATTCCACCCACGGGACAAACGGGCAGAAGTTTGTCGTTGAATGTTTTCTCATGCTTTCGAGGGTGGAACTTATACCGGATCCTAGTACCGAATGACATGAAGCACGGCCATGTGGTCATTGCTGTGAACTGGTACACATCGACAGCTATCGCTGCGATGCCGATCAACTGTTTTTCCCCGCTGATTGTATTCACATGGCAGACATAAAGGGTGTCCATTCTGTGACAACCAGCTTCAACCTCAGTCACCTGGTAGGTGCACGTTTTAAATTCACAGGTTCATCAGTGCGCTGTTCTTCAGCCATCGTTTGCACTCATCCAGTGATTATGAGGAAGAGGTCCTGCACAGTACCCTTAATGGATGACGACTTAGACCGGTCCACGGACAATGTAACGTTTGTACACGAACCGGAAAATAGGCGAATCAACATCATCTGGACGAATACCCCTTTGGTTTAATTGGAGAAAGTGAGTTCCTTCACATATATGTACACGGTTGCAGATATCGGATTCGATGAAAGGGATGATGACGACTTTATCTGATGCACTGCTACAATCACCTGGCAGGGCACCCAGAACGCATGTAAACCAACGTTCTGTGCCGAAGAAAACCTGGGATAGTGTGCACCGTTTTCCACAGACAAATAGATCACTCGTCGATATCACCGCGTGCTCGTTCCCAATGACTTCACTCATATACCTATGTGTTTCTTCGTGTTTCATCATGGGTTACTCTTTCGCTTCACTTGTAAGCCAGGACAAGTGGATAGAACAGCAGTAGGTGTTTCAACGCGAGGTACTGTTTTTCTGCACTCGTAAGGTAGGACAGTTGCAGGAAAATTTCGCAAGCTTCTTGGTGGGAAGTGCTCCTTGATGTCCTTCATTGACCAGGTGACCTTGTCCGCATTCCGGCGGACGTCATAATTTCAGGAAACTGTACAACCGTGGTAGCGACGAATGGCATGAACATGCCGAATGCAACTAAAAGAACAACACAGAATTTCCTAGTTTTTTGCGCATACTTGGATGTCGCAATATCCCCATTGGTGTATCTTACTGTCACAAATCTATAAAAAAACTTAATACTCATGGCCCAACGGCGAATCATTCGCCGAAATTATAATCACGTTCCTCCTCTTAATTACCACGTTGATGGCACCGATTCTTATTATATCCCACCATTAATTCTCCGAAGTAGCGTGAAATAAAAATTTTCGTTATTTTTCAATCGATCGCATAGCCTTCGCTTACGGTTTCAGAAGGTTAAAACAACACTTTCAGCGACAGAACTCAACGATCTAACAAACTACAACACGCCACAGAATTGTATCAATTTCAGAAATTTGAAAACTACTTTTACCTCCAAGGTTACAGAGATATTTATGGACTACCGATTACACGCGGCACCCGGTTTTAAAATCCTTGTAAATATCCACTTAAAAACCGGGTATAAACTCACTTGGAAACTAGGTTTTCTAAACACATCGGTACGGTACATTGGCCGTAGTTTGCTGAATTGCGTGCTTTGAAACCTTGCTACCAAACGTTTAGGCTAGTTAGCTACCCAGAGGCTACTGGGAAGATGTCGCACCAGCTGACCCTAAAGCTCGTCCAACGAACCTAAGGAAAGCGTGCGGTGCATACCTAACTCTTACTCTTTGTTCCAGTCTGAAACGTTGCCGAACAAGAAAATAACCTTCACATATGCGGAAGTCATATTGTAAACAGTTTACAATTTAACACTCGGTTCAACATCACCGTTATTTTCGACTGCTCCGTCCTGCAGACATCGTCTCTCGTGAACGGCAGTTGTGTAGGCATACTCGGAATGCTGAATTCATGCTGACATCTGTAGCACAGAAAAACGCAAGTATATTTCGGATGGTCACTGCTAATCAAAGTTCAAGTTGTCTTTAATATTGCACGTCTATGCTATGAAACCCACTTTTGATGCACGTATAAAGTCGTGTGCTCGTTAACCCACGCGTTTCATTCATCTTCAAGATACCATCACTGTTTTGTATTCTCCGTGTATGTTACGCTAAAGTATGTCGCGCAACGGTTCGCCTTACGAAGTCCCACCAAGCTGGATCATGCACTGAGCCTGAAATCAAGGCGTACGATTACAGACATTGTTGAACGCATACAAAGCACCCCATGCAACTATCTTCCGAAAGAAACCCTACCGGTACATCAAAGCCGGCATCTCTCCTACCGGTAGATAACATTAACACTATTTGAGTGTTCTTTTCTCTAGCACTGTCTTTGATATGCGGCGACATGCAGGACTGCAAAGACGAAGATAGCTGCGTGCTATGCCGTGCGATGCACTGCAACGACTCCGAAAGTTGTGCACATCATGAGATCAAACAACTTACCAGTAATGGTAAAAGCTGTTTGTGACTGACGTCATGGCAGAGTATGGGTGAAGTATACGTGAGCAAAGAAGGGAGAGGTTTTGGGAACAATAATGATGGAACAGTGGTGGGGGATCCTTTGAAGAATTACCATACGTATGGTAACAGTGCTCGTTGAACAGATATACCATGGCACCGCCAATAGCGAACCGAAATACGTGTGAAAATGAAAAACGATACATTTGTCGGTATTAATCTAGGCATCGATTTCAGAGCGTTGTTCAATGTCCACATGACAATAATCCGGTGTTATCGGTAATCTTGATGATGGAAGTTAGTGAACACCATAGCTGGTAAGTTTTAACAAAAGAAAATACCGCCGTTCTGTCGAAGACTGACCACGGTGTTATACCCATTCGTGGTAGAATGGTCTCCATCTCAGCAGATGATCTTGCATGGAACATTTTTTCCAGGCTTTACGAGAATTGTGCGAGTGGGGGATGAAGCGTCTACCAGATGTGTGTTGCTGAATACTAGATACTGGGGTGTTTCAGTCGTTGTACACAACATTAACCTTAAGACAGTATAAACATTACAGATGTAGTGCTAATGCATATTTGCGTCGTATGCGTAGACCCATAATTCACGGCTGCGTGCGTGCGCACACGAATACCTACGGCATGTGAATGCACACGCTGTGGCATACCCCGTTTGACGTAGTCAGACATATATTTTCAACTATGTGAGTGTTCGTATGCATACGTTATGCTTTCAAATGCATGCGGCGTACGATCGATCGTAGGTCATTGTACATAATGAAGTATATAATCTATGCTGTAAGATCATTGCACTTGGTCCCGAGTGATCCATAATATGTAGGCTTACATCAAATGGTCCATAATAGGGTCGTCCAGAGCGTCCAATGCATTTACCAAGGCATCGTACGTATTGTTGGGGACGGTCAAAAGTGAATTACCGCTTAACTGGTCGCTGTCTGCAACACTCCGTAAGATACTATATCAGAACTTAAAATGTAGGCGGGATCAATGAGATAGCATTTCGCAGTTTCGTGAAAATTACAACCTTAAGAATGTACCATGATACAAATGATGATTTGAGCAGTTTAAAGGAGACATCAGATTATTGTAAGTCATGCACACTAAGGTGGTAACCGTTGCAGTACATCTGACTTCGTATACCTTGTGTATTTTACCAAACCCATATGCGCGCATGCGGATTAGCGTCACAAATGAATATCTAAAAACGTCATACAGAGGAGGCGAAAATGTTTTCACTCGCCCCGGTTATATTTCTACCGTATTTCGTCTTAGGTAAATCTATACAACACCGAAAACTTTAACTCATTTTGCACTTCGAAGATCTAAATTGCTCCCAAACTGGCCTTACCGGCTTCTGAGACAGACAGAGTCATGTCGTTTAGCACCGGACACACTGAACTGTCATTTTCAAAAAATGGCATGTCAGTTTAATAACGCGCAAGGATACTAATTATTATATCGTATGAAGCAGTTACTCTTTTGTAACAAATTAAGTTTTTCAACATGGTCCAAGTCGGGTTTTCTGCGCTATCAGGGACGAAGTGTCCAGTATTCAAGCGTTCGCTACTCTGCAAAAGAGAAGGGCTTTAACTTTTTTAATTGCACGCGATCTTACGAGTTTTTAATCATGCCCCCGAAGCGCCTGGTAACTACTGCGAGTAGACGGCCACTCGCCGGCATCATTCACATCGTTTGTCGTTTCAAAGGCTTCAACTGAGTCCTGAAGTTTATGCTTTGCTTCTGTGAAAAGTGAACCCAGACATCCAGGTCTGCGGTAGTAGCCCGTTGAGATCTACAAACTTTTTAAAACTACACTGTACTCTGCCTAACACCGTTGCATCTCTATGAACGTATGAACCTTGATCCTACACAAAAAGTATCGAGGGACGGCCGCGCATGTTTTGAACCTCTGGTTACTGAGAAGCCATTGTCTTTTGGAGCAGAATCATTGAGCTTTCAGCCTTTCTGGCAGCAGCTGTTGTTTGGGTGGAAGGGTCAAAGTTCAGCTTAGTCTCTACCCCTAAATCTCTCATTTTCAATGCCCCTGGACCACCGGGAAGTGTCCCGGCTTTCCTGTTTGCCCGAGGGTCATCACTTCTGCCCCTAACGAATGATCGTACTTATTCACGTTCATCGGTATTTCCCCCATTACTGTGCACTGGTGATTGCTAACGACATCCTCCGGAATGATCATTGTGCTCTGACAACCAGCTGGCACAACGTGGTCTGCAAACATACGGTTGGCGGCCTCCGATTCGGATTAGCCTGTCACGGTGACCGCAGCCATAGGACGCCCGCACTTAACCATCATCGCAATTGACTTGCGTTTCGCCACTTACTGGCCAACATCATACCACATATCTAGTGTAAACCGGAAAGAATAAGACTGGTAAATGTGCGAGTGGGGCCTTTTTGTCCAGCAGGCCAATGCCGGTTAGTAAGTGGATTGGCTAGCAGGGAAAAGAGACCCTAATATCTCGGAAAATAATCAGAGAGAGACCGCAATGACGAGGTTTGAGCTGAGGAGGAAGATTTGTGGAATACAATACGAGAAGCGCTGCAGTTTGTGGGTACAGGTTGGATGAGAAACAAACTTCTCACAGAACCACGAAAGGTCAGACAGACCATTCACCACAGGGTAAACCAGCAGAGCTGAAGGAAAGAATAGGTAGAAGATCGCAGACACCCAAGTTTCTGAAAAGTGGAGCGGATTAATTGTCAACGATCAGGTGGTTGGCCGATGCAGTCGTTAACAGCAGCATTGTGGACATACCGATATAAACTACCTGACCTGAGCTCAACGTACTCGAATTCTCTTTGCTGGCGGTGTACTATGAGTACGTTGATGCCCTAGTAATCTCAAACGGCCAGCGCATCCGTGACCGCACACATCGAAACGCCATACAGTCACGTCACCGCGACCTACGGCACCGATGGTTCCCTTGCGTACCGCGCGCTTTGGCTAGCGGCCGCGCAAAAACTGCTCGTTGAACTTTCGGATGCCCGTCCTGATCGTATTCCTCCAAGTCGTCCGGTTCAACGCTAAGTCCTCTCAACATCTGAAATCAATGCTATATAGTGAAAGAGATATCTGCAAATATACAGCACTCGTAACACTGGCCAAATGCCATGTGAAGGCATTAGAACGGACATTTATGTGACTTTACTTTTTACATTCATTGAACTAACCTTCTGAGCGAAGACACGCACAATCCTGCATGCGGAATCTTGCCCCTCTTAAAACCTGTGGGGTTGGGTCGTCTGGGTCGAGCCACCGCAAGGAAAGTCTACCGTTAACCGAGTCAGAGAGTTTCCCAAGTGCAACTGACAGACTTCTAACTTTCTGCACTATCCAAACTCTCAGTTTAATCAACGACCGATGGCAAATTTGCTGTATGACACAGGAATTGCGTGTGTTGGAGGTACGTTATATCAAGGTCGAAACAAGTTGGAAATGACCATTCGGGAGCAGAAAGCAATTCTTCAAGTTTTCTGTCAAATAGTAGACGAATACCTAAATTTCGCCGAGCGTAATAGTTGTGTTGCAGTGGAAAATCTGGCCATGCCTGAAAATAGCTCATATTCGCACTTGTTTCAAGAAGAACGTTCTGCATTGTTTTTTACGTTGGCCTCCGCAATCAATCTCTTGTCGTGAAAATGCTTCCGTTGAAATTTTCATGATGGATTACACACCCTCATCTTTTGGAAACATCAAATTTCGAGTGATTTTGGAGAGAAACACGACTTTTTGTTTCATGAGCACATCGTGTCTGCGTTGTATTTTACACCCGATATCAAAACGGTTCCCAATCGAGTTGTCACCACATTCGTAATTCAAATATCCATCTGGATTGTGTTCAATCTCTTTCCCTGTCGGTACTTCAGGCAGATACCGGTCGATAGAATGTTATTCCTGAAAACGATTGCATCTGAGGTTATTACGTTGTTCCTATCCACGTTTCATATGGGACGGGGTAAACCTGGATAATACGTTCCACCCCATCACCGAGAATATGCGTGTTGTCCATTTCATTGTTTGCCGGTTAAGTCCGGGTGTAGCCTGACAAAGGTACGCAGCTCAATGCCTTTTTGTACAACATCGGATGACCCACTTATCTGTCCATTATTTCCCGATGATAATTTTGATTATCGCTTGTCTCATTTCAGCCACTGAAGCTCAACTTTTGTGTCCCGGACACATGGTTCTGATGACTACTAGTCTGTTTTTGCCAGGTGCATACTTCACCGATTGTTAACAGCATGTTTTTCATGTTTTTCTCTGCTCACATTCCTTTTTAAACATCCCGGATTACTGGCTTACGAGTTCCACATTTGTGATACCACGGGCCGTCAGTGTAGTCTGGTTTGAATGATACCTCAGTGCAAGCTGACTGCACTACAGCCAAAATGTATATTGTTTAGCCTGTTTGTTCTTCGGGTTTATAGCACCAACTACCGGTCCCGGTGCTAAAATTGTGCGTGTTGATGAGACTTCCATTTTCACCGTAGTCCGTTCAACGTCTGAACTGGTTGTCAGTAGCTGCTTCCAAAGTTAGTTCCGTTCAACTTCTCTGTCTAAGTATGTGGTATGAGTTGACACTAGTGGCTGCTGTGTTCAGTTGACATGAGCTATGGATGACAGTGATAAAAACGCACGGGAGAATGTAGGATGTGAACAGTCCAAGGTAAATAATACTAATCTCCTCCAATTCCGTTGGACGATGTTTTGATAAAATTGCCAACCAACATCGGAGCAGATAATTGGGATTTGCTACACAATCGTAGAACTGATCAGAATGTAACGTGCTTTGTAAGTGAATAATGAAAAATAATTTGATAAGCTTTTGGTAAACGATCGTTCGTGACTTTCTAACCCAAGCCTGGTAGACTTGCGGAGATGGCAATGAATGAAGGTCTAATGCACACGTCGAGTTCGAGCACATTTTTCGTAAAAAGTAAGCCTTGCCGCCAGTAGGCTGAATGTCTTTTTGATACAGCTCATCACCCTTTCAGTTTTTACTACCGAAGGCACATTTTCTCAGAGAAATTAAAGGATTTTAAATACCTCCTCCTTAGATGTCGAACGGGAGTGATGGTATCAGCATTATGGACTTTCAGTGAGTTACAGTCATGGTGCAGTCAACAACCATGGGTAATAATGTTCGATTCATTTGCTGGGAACAACATCAGCCGTGTTTGGCTGATGAAGTTGTGTCTTGTTGTATATTTTGTAGATAGACTACGATGTCTTTGATCTGGTCGAATTTGTTAAAGATTCCTCTATCTTCTACAAACTGTGATGGCTTGTCACGTTCACTAACATCACATACTTCATTTACACACACACGAAAAATCAACGGTCTCTCAAAGCCTCTTTGAATCACTCCACCAGTCTCTGGTAATCGTATTGAGCAGTGCTCCCCTGTTTTTACAGCTTTAGTACATCCTTCAATGTGCGACGAAAGCTAGCTAAACATGGAGGTTTGTGTGACGGAAGGACAAGAAATACTTGCGAAGCACGCTATCAAAAACCTTCTGCATGCTTAAGTGCGTGATAATCACCGCACTTATTGCGTCGGCAAACATCGATATATAGTCTAAGGTTCGAACTGAAACGTCACGCAACAGTGCTTACTATGGGAACTGTGTTGCGAAAGACTCCACAGTGTGCACTCTTATTGTCCTCTCAAGCATTCTTGCGCAGACTGAAATGTGGATGATGAGTCGAAAGCTACTAACGTTCTGCCTACGGCCACCGTTGTGGCGAAACGAAATGAGTGAATTTTCACCGAGGATGGGGGTTGGTCGAGGAAAGTGGTAGCTGAGCAGCTAAGCGGAGGAGTGGGCATACACAAACCTTCTTGTTTTATAGCCAATAATGAGGTATCACCAGTTCCTGGATGAATTGGGGATTCGACGATAGCTAACTGTTAACAGACAATTGTAACACTCACCAGAACACTACCCAGGGTTTTGCTTCCTTCCGACGCGGTACCAATGCAGTGTCTCGCACGCCAAATGAAGCCGCAAAATGTGGGATGGAGTTCGCATATTTCAGCGGGGTCATTAATAACCGCTTTGAGAACAGTAATAACTATTACAGGCGAGTCACTTGTGGGGTTTCTCCGTCTCATCAGTTTCATTAGTCTCATGCCTCCTTGCTTGCTATCGAGTGTAAGATTTGTTTGTCAATATGACGCGGTCGCTTTTTACGTTCTGTCTTCAAGAATGCTTATTAGGACAAACGGGGGGAAAGCTGGAGTTTTTCTGTGTTCCGTTTTGAGGATTCTGAGTCTGTCCCTCTCTTTTGGTGGTGGGGATTCTAACTTATGCATGCAGGTAAATGCTTTTTGACTTTTGGGGAGCCAGAATGTTGGCACGATGATTGGAACGTTTGAAGACTTTTTCGGTTGCCAGTTTTTGATCTGGTGTGGAAAAAAGCGTGTTCCGATTTGGAGATCTTATTAGAGGCAAGAAGGTAATTTATTCGTAGAATTTGACTGGACGGTAGAATACAACTTTCGACTTGTAAGCCATAGTGAAATCAAACAGGCACTTGAATACTTTGTGGTCACTTCTTGAAAATCGTTCTAGAACGGAAAGCCGTACAGAAGAAACACCCGTGGTGAGTATGAGGTCCCAAGTACGCTCCTGTCCGGTGGTTACAAGAAAATGTCGGTTTCATTCGTTCATTTGAACGCACGAAGGGAGTGCGGCTCGCTTTGCCAAGGCTGAAAATGGAGTTCAGGGTAAAACCAGACAAGTTGAAGTAACCACCTATTAGGTTGCTTCCAAAACGCGCTCCTGATACATAATTTCACACCCCCACAAGTTCAGTTGAATCAGTATCAGTAGAGTCAGGCAGTCGGTAAATACATCGTCCTAGTAGCTAGTAGCTTGCGGGGACAAATAGGAATCAACGACCACAACCAGTCATCGGACTTGTAGGGGCTGTATTGGTCGAGTGTGGTTACGAGAAATTGTACTTTTCACAAACAGCATACCCACCGTCTCGTTTTGTGAGAGGATCAATACTATTCCTTAATCCACTGTGGACCGTGGATAGAAACAACAACTTGATAACCACAGGTGCAATGGGTTTTAGGAATAACATTCCGTCGACTGATATCTACATGCAGTAATGACAGGGAAGGAAACTGAACACGATCCAGATGAATATTTAACCAATGAATAATAATAATGATAAAGGTACATTTCGCGACACATCCTTGAGAAACACGCTCAGAAGATCGGGTTCATTGTACGCATCACAATTTTAACTTGTACAATGAGTCAGCTGTGTGGATAAACCAACAAAACAGGCACCATATGAGAGAAAATTCCACTTCAGAAAGAAAAAACTGACATACATGCCTCCGAGATGATAGTAATTGGAATCCCCAAAGTTCGATAATATAGTTGGGTAGTTAATTTAATTGGGACGCCACAAAGTGACCACTGGCCTAGTAGTCAAGCTCGTGCCAAAAGAGAGGTGTTTAAAGGATGGAGGGGATGTGCTGTCGAGGAATTTTACCGTTAGTCCACGCAGAGAGACCTGGGAAAATGCGCAGAAAATTTTGTCAGGATGAAGGAAATGAGAAAGCGCATGCTTTTGCGGGATAGCGGATGGACCTCTCGACTCGAATTCAATATTTGTTCGAACTCCAAGGAATTTAGAGGATCCCAGGAAATGCTCAACCATTGCGGAATTTTGAGTGTTCAAGCGGGGTGGAATGTTTTCTGGCATGGGATATGTAAGTAAAACCAATAGTGGAAAACGAACCCACGCGATAAAAGGGAGAACGTGAAAATTGACTATGTTGTCTATGACGAACAATGCAACATGTGATATTTTGGCGTAACCTTATATGTGACGTTAATAACATTACGTTAATTGATGAAATATATACCACCAGCAAACAGCTATCAAATAACGCGAAAGGTGACAGATTCTCAGCTTTCCCTAGTATACTTTCGCTGCCAAATCTAGGAGTCCATCATCTCTGAACGGTCGGTATACAGAATGCGAAGAATGTTCGATAACACAAGAAGATTGCTAGGTGGTCTATCAGGTGGGGAAGAATCATAATTTGTAACGCGAGGTTTCTATGTAGTCACATGAGACAAACGAGTTAGGTATTTTTTCAAACAGTTTTGGTGTGTTCAGCTTTTGCACAATGATCTGCAACCATACATGTAGATTGTCAAAAAGTATGGAGTAAGAGCGTGCCAGGGTGATTGGGTTGTAAATAATGGGCGTGCGTACATCGACCCATATACGCGTTGACTATAGATATGTCTACTTATTCACGAGCAAGTCTAAAAGCATGAATGTGCACATAATCTATCTTGAACTCGATAGTTTTGATCAGCTCGAGGGGTGCGTGACGTAAAACCATGCAGCGCAGAGAGTTACCCCTCGGATGTTATTAGGCCCGCTTTCGAAGATATCGTTTTCAGACAGGTAGATCTTGGAAAGGAACATGACGTTCGTTATTGTTAGGAATGTTTCTGCGCATCGTTTGAATTAGTGTATATTTTACTGACTCTAATTGCATGCGGGAGTTCGTCCAAATGTGGGAAACTAACACCAGGAAAGGATTTGCACGCAGTTTTATGCGGGTTTTAAACGCTGCCAAAGTTAGTGCCTCGTTCTTAAGATCATACTTGGACTTATTTTGTAGCCATTTGGAAATACCTGTTGAAATTGATGCTGGAGCGATGCTATACAACAGTGAGATTTTGTCAGTTGTTCAAATTACGAAGAACTATCTACATGTGCCCGACACACACTGATTTTCTGGAAGCACAAAAATTCCGAAAGACGTGGCTTTCTACTCTCGTCTACCAACCACTGAATTAATGGAACCGCTAAGAAACAGCACCTAGAGAATATTGAGAAGATAACCTCAGTTTACGATAGGTCTCATCAATTAGTGATTAAAAACGAAATAACACGATGTAACAACACGAAGTTCAATAGTATAACTTTCTGATTTAGAGACAAAGAAACTCAACGGAAAATTTAAAAGTCACGGTTCACTCTTATGGTCCGAGGCAAATCACGTGAGAGGCACGGCGGTCGGCTCGATTTTATTTTGATAGGCGTTTAGATGGCGAAGCCGGTATTCCTTCATTTAGGTGTTGATCCCGGACGTCTAGTGGTTATTCGAGCAACGCTGTGTCTTCTCGCAATGTCTATCTATATACAATGTCGAGGATTTTCGCTTATGTAAACAACGAGCGTCTATACATTTTAAGCCCTTTGAGTAACCGATTCGGATGCGAAAAGGGAAGACGATCGTGATGGTGAGTTTCCAAGTAATTAGGTGTTAATGAAAAAAATATGATGAACCAAATAATAATAATGATGGTATATTTCTCAGCCGTTCTGCGTGAAACATGCTCAGATAAGCGTGATCAGTACATTTTAACGTGAACCTCATACCATACACTTAATTGTTGATTGTGTTGAAGTAGCTGCTTGCGTGAGTGTTTGATGATTGTTG
>QNGE01008548.1:0-16391 GCA_008508345.1 Paragonimus westermani | reverse complement strand
CTCTTTCAACTGAAGCAACTTTTGTTGAACAGAGTCGACAAGTGACATACGCAAACGCTCCAGGTTTGGACGATGAACGCACAATCTGCTACGTCCCAATAATTTTCCATACCCATTAGAAAAATTTTGAAAATCCAAACCCGATTGCAGAGAAGTAATCGTTGTACGTTCAACCGCAAACTTGCACTTAATTCTCAGCAATCCATGAAGAAGATATTCCCTACTAGCTGATTCTGGAGAAAATTTTCCGAACTGAATTTACACTTTGCATAGCCAATTGGTGTATTATATAGCGAACTCAGCCGATACCCAAGTTTTTCGTAATTTGACCTCCTCTGCAAATATCAAATCTACCAGACTGTCTATCAGTATCGGGAAATAACGCCGAAACCGCCATAGTTCCACACTAGAATTCCATCATCGTTATTAAATCGACACATGTCTGGGAAAAGTGACGTAATGAAATGGCGAGTCGTTTTCCCAAACCAATATAGTTGCGGGAATTTAGTGTAATCTATGATGAGAACACAGTGATTACATAACTGCATAACCTCAGCTGCATTCCTAAAAGTGGTGAATATATAGTCCACCAAATGACAAACGTACTCTTCGACGTCTAATCCCTTAACCGAAGTGGATGGACAATCGTTCTTTATGGGACCTGTTTTTGCTAATTAATCGGCCAATCGCCTAACTGTTTGCAACAATTCTTGCTTTCTGTCATGCATCGATGGACTAGTTTCTTACACACCCATACCGTCCCATAAATGCATGCAAACGTTGCTGACTAAGGTAGCTGGCTGATGCAATTCGCCTATTTTCGCTAGTTGTGTCAGCAGGGAAACAGTTTAAAAGTGAGGACTACTGTTTGATGAAAGTACTTAAGTTGACTGTGATAATTCTCAGAGAACTGAGAAATGCAATATCATACTTTCACACCAGCAGTGAAAGTCAGTTTGGTAAGTAACAGAAAACTACCTCACACGGAAAGATTCAAAGATGATTGCTTCCCCCCAATCGTGATACAAGAATTCGCAATGGATAGTGGAATCTTTTGAAGCGATGCAACTTCGGTTTGCTTGACATCCTGATGATTAAGTTGTTGCAAAAAAACGACCAGGCAGTCCATAATCTTGTCAATTGCAAAACGATCTGGGTCAGAAACAAATTTAACTCAACTTCAAAGCATTGATGAAAAATTCGGGAAACTTCAGTTCCGAAGGACAGTTTAACTGTCGAGATCATGGACGACAGATGTAGGCATATCTTCTACAATCTCGAACAATTTCCTCAACTTATTTAATCAAACTTTTATCAGAAACAATTCCCGTAAACTTCGAATTGTGTAGAGTTAATGACTGCCTCAATATTGTATTACTGCCCACTTGACTGGTGCGTGAGACTGGAATTGAACAATATTTGAACAGACGATACGCAACAAAATTAGCTGCAAATACTGTAATTTATCAAGCTTGATGTGTCACTTGCAAATATTAGTATGAATTTCATCGTACTTTTTAAGGAAACTATCATACCAAGAAAAACTCACATTCAATAAATGCGGATTCCCGGTTGGTTCTAGTTAATCGGTCATATAACTGCTACACACTATTACCCTGCATTCTGATTATCATTAACCATAACATTTTTACACAATTCACAGAGTTACCAGTGGGTACTATGGCCCGAGTCGAGCGTACGGAAAACTGGAGTAGATTTTGCAAGGCTTAAAAGACGGAAAACTGGAAGTGGCAATTGAAAACGTGCATTTTCACTATACGGATTATGCACAAAAGAGAATGGCAATGAACTGCAACCAAAGTACGTGGGAATAGGCCGGCCGCGTTTACGTTTGTGGTTGTTCTCTGTATACATTGAAAGTGATTGTCTGGTAACACCCAACCGCTTCTAAGCATTCACATTGTATCAGCTTAACCTCAACCGCGTGTCCAGCAAGAAATGTATATTGCGAGGAGTAGACGAAAGTACCAACTGGTTGATGAGAATGCTCGAAGAGCCAATTTATTAATTACTGTTTTTATTCACCTTCATGCTGCTTAATCCCTCCTGACATCCACATTCTTGAAGACAGTCAAAAGTAGAATGTGATCCTTTGGCCTGGTATCCAACGTTGATTGTCGCAAACTCCACTGTGTTTCCGACAAATTAGTGCTACTTTGGTTAGTTGCAAATACAGAATGCAAGATGAACAATGAAACCTAAGCACTGTCGTCACTTTCCACAATGTTTCAGATTGCCCCCGTCTCTTCAGCCCGCAAGTGAGACATAACAGTAAGTGTGGCACCTCTATACGAACTTCGATAAATCCGATCCTTTATCACTGTGAATCAGAGTCAAAGCTCGGTTTATCTGCGTTTGTCTTGTGGCATTCTCACACAGTGTGGATATACCCGCACCATTTAACTTACTGCATATTACCGTATATACGCTGATTACTTCCACCGTGTAAATTTTTACGAATATGCATCTTCTATATATGTTGACCTATAAAACAGACTGCTTAATCTGTCTTATTAGATTCAAGTTAATCATGATTACGCGCAGAGTGTGAAGCCAACAAGGCACCCAAAACAGTCGGTTATACAGAACACTCCTGAGATTTGCGAAAACCACAAGTGAAAGAAATCTTATATATTGTACCGTACTTAAAAAAGATTGTAAGTTCGAACCAGCCACCTTTTCAAAAAAACGAGTTGAGAATAACCAAAACTACACAGCTGTGTAGTTCACTCACAGAATGCTCGGAAATAGGGGAAAGGTTCCTCAGTAAAACAACCGAGTTCAGATAATGGCGACGCAAAGTAAGGTCACAAATTCCGGACCATTTTCAGATATACCAAAAGTCCTGCCTGTTGAATTCCCCAGTGTTCTAATCTTTACTAGTCCCTATCCAGCTCTCTGACTCCACCATACAAATTCTCCTCAAAAAAGTCATATTTGCAAGATGACCCACTCCCTTGTGTATCTCCATTTTCAAGTGGATGTCTTAACGGGATACCCCTTCTAAACGGTCCTTTTTACAGTTCATCTGCATTTTTGCTAAAGGTTTGTTTCTCGAACACTCACCTGCAGCGCTCAACTTCAAATGGAATCCGTATATCTCACAAATGCAATGCTTACCACAGTGGGAATCCAATACTCAGTGCAATGATCTCGCGTGTTGTTTATTGTCTTGGAGAGGAGCATGTGTAAGGCACTAAATCGGTTTTGATCTCTATCAGTCACAAAAACGTCAACCGAAATCAGCGAGTAAGTACAGAAATGATACAGCGAAGTATTGCCACTATTTTGTCGTTTTAACTGTCTTCTGCCAATCCACACGGATGGAAAAATCATGAAAATTTATCCAGTCGATCATTGTGACACCGACCCGTCAGTTGCTTCTGAAGTAACTGAGTTTTCCACTACTTCTAGGCCTGATGACTCCTACGGTAAATTGTATAACACAACTTCTGTGTCCTACTGTCATACACTATAAACTGTATCAGCTAGTCCACAGTTTTGCAGTTTTGCAACTGCCCCATCTCGCTTTGTTTCATGCCACTATTCTCTGTCCTAAAATCAGTTAAATTGGCCAAGACTACATATGTTCATTAGAGGTGAACATTTTCCGTAGAGTGCACTGAATAACGCTGTGCTTTTGATAGACGAGAGGCCATAGCGTACATTGCATTAAATGGAAGCACACCAGAATGTCCTTCATCACTCATTGTTCTGTTTTGACTTGGTCACCACGACATGAGGACCACTATGGTGTGGTAGCTTAACCGTATTCATGAAGTACTGATAGGAACAAGTTGAACAGAACTGAAAGGTTTCTTAGATGTAACGCAGCACATCCTCCATTTTGTGCTGATAAGCTAGTAGAAAAAGCCAAAATATTCAATGCATAAGACAGCACGTAACGCCAAGGATGGATTAAAGCTGTACTCAAACTGTCCCATCTAACAGAGAATTCAAATCTGAATGTCGCGCTACAGTCCAATCTTTGACTGCATCAGAAACCAGTGGAAGAATTTACGCATACACTTTCCATTTGAAACCATTTTCTTGTACTCCAGGTGACAAAATCATCGGTTTCCGAAATGCTGAATGTCGTGAAATCAGATGCTGACGGTTATATTGTTATCAAGTTGACCATCACTCACATTTATACTGTTAACAGTAAACGGCAGCGACACCTGTTAGTTATTTACGAACCAGCCTTCAATAAAAATGCCATCATCAGTTGCAATGCTTGTGAACAAAAAGTGTACATGAAAACTGAGAAAACATTACAAGATTACGACATAATTTTTCATTACATTATTGTTGTTATTGTTCGATAAACCTGTTGTTATCTGTTTCGATTGGGCAGATATCCGTTGTACAAAACGGCACTGAAATAAAAGAATGTCCAGGTAACCGGTACGAGCAAATGTGTTAACCAAACATTTTCCGGCCGTACAACCGTAACGTTATTTCTTTGCTGTGTAAAATTCATTTGAAGTGTATACATGTTTTACTAACCAGCCTATTTGATTTCAGACCTACGGAAACTATCGGTCCTAAATCGGTCGACGCTCCTCAGAAGTGAAATTGCAAAAGTAGAATACGCACGGAAGATTTTTGAACTCGGTTTGCTTGAAATGTGTGATAAAACCTAGAATTGGCTTAACATGTTCTAGTGCCAACCAGAAAATCTGTAGAGCTGAATACAAAGTCTATTCGCTGAAGATACGTCATTCAAGAGGAGAAGGTGGTCGATACGGGAGAAAACTACATGATTAGACGTCGACATAAAGGAACAGAGACACGTGAATGGATTATACAGAACACTCGCTCACATCTACGCTGTTGACATATAATTTGGGTTTGTAGCTCCGAAGTTTTGCTTCTTTTCCGCTGGTTACTTATATTTGTGGGAGTAAACCGACTGTAATTTTTCCGTCCTAGTCGACTGACCTTGTGTTCGTTCGTCATTAAACCAAATCTGGGCAAAAACATTGCCTTAGTAAATTTGTATAAGTCACTGTACCATTCTTGTGTATGTCGTCTGGATGCACAGTTCACATGAAAGTAGTTGCCAAGATTCCTTGTATGTATATATATTTGTAACAGATGAAAGTATGAACGGTTCTCCTCTGTTGTTAACCAGTTCTGTGTACGAAAGATAAAAGTGTTCTTCTTTGAACCGAGCATAGGATAAATGTGTAGCACAACCATTTCATTTAACAAGATTATCATGTTGGGCCCACTTTAAGAACAAACTCTAACACACTTTGAACTGCCCCTTCAAACCTTTACGTCACGTTTCAAGGTAACTTGGGACTTTCATATAAAAAGTACCGAACTGTTTTATCGTCTATGTATATACCTGTTTTGTACACGACACCGTGTGTTAGTGCATTTTGTGCGTTGGTTACTGACTTACATAATTATTCCATCAGTTTGTCACTAACATCAGGAGTGTGCGTATTGAGTAACAGGTTCATTGAAACCATTCGTTACACCACATCGAACCTAGATCATACCAGGTTAGTTACCATACACGATACCGTTCAAGATGATTGAAAAAGCACGAACAAATGAAGAGGGATGTAGTTAAGGGTCATAATCACATTGAACTATAATAACTCTAGGCTCTCGACCCAGGAGGGCACCTTTTGACCACCAACTTCATGGAGAAAAACGCATTCAAAATGCTACATCTCTCACTCTTATTTCTCCTCAAACTCTACCGAATTAGCATGCATAGATCTTGCAAACTATGATACAATTCGTTTACCGACAGATAGACACAGTTCAGCTTCCCAAAACAATATGCACATGACGAGTTGTACTTGAGAATTAAATTTCTGTAAGTCACCATATCTCTCGGTTATTGGAATGTCCCTTTATTCATCGCTAACTATTTTGTGTGTTCAGAAAAGTGAAGTTCCACCTATCAATATTATTTTACTTCCAACAGTAATAAAACTTTGAAGCTGTATGCGTTGTACTGATTGAAAAAGGAGGTAACCACAAACTTTGAAGTTAACAATCAGAAAAATAAAATAACGAAAAGAGGTTCAAATTGTTGCAAGCTGCGTTTTCGATCAGCTAAAGAAAAAAATCTTCAGGATTTACACAAATGCAGACCAGGGAAAGAACTGGTAAAGCACTGTGGCTAAGATAGAGGTCTACAGGAAACTGTGTGGATCGTGCTACAAGGATGGATAAATTCTTTGGTGGTGTAATATAGCACAGTCTCACTTGAGACTAGTATAGCTTCAGTCTGATGCACATAAAGTGGAACGCAGGTACGAATGCCAGATGGACTGTGGAGTAGAAGCGACTACTGGAGACGTGTCTATGCACTATGCGATACATAGGACCGAAAAAATATGTTGCTATATTACTATCGAAACATAGACGCTACTAACAAGTATGTTAATATATGTCGCCCATGTAAAATAGTGCTCACGTTCTCTGCCACGCATTTTCGCTTACCTTGTAATGCGTGTTCAATAATGAACAACCTTTCAAGCCAAGCGTCTTTGACGGTCACAAAAATAGGTCTTGAAATGGTAGATGACGCTCACCTGCGTGGGATTTTTCTACATACTTCCGACATACCTTGAAATGTGTCACCACGACATATGATGACATTGGTGCATAAAATGCTGCCTCCAAGTTCCCGAAATGTTGTGGATCAGTTTAAGGCCTTGGATTCTTTCTTGAAAAGGCTGGTACAAGAATGACAAATAATGCGGTCTAACCAACGGTGAGCCAAACAGACACTGACAGTTGTTGTAATAAGGATGCATATAGCTGTGTACGCATTCAGCTAAATCACCTGAACTTGCGTGTTATAATTCATTGATCTGGAGTGGGCAACGCATGTGGTGCTGCAAAGCAGCTGCCAAATGCTTGAATGACAACAGTCTGGTAATGAATGTGTCCGGAACATGAACCATATGGTAGCGCTGCATGAGATGCTGAAGCAGTTTCCATTAATCAGTGAAATTGAAACGTGCGTACATCTAAGATTACTAGAAACTGTGAACAAAAATAAGGGGTGGCAGATTGGCCAACGGTTTATGCATTCTTCGAAGAAGAGAACATAAATGAAGATCAACAAAAGGTTTGAACCGTGACCAATGTTACGCGTTGTCGCAAAAGACGTCTCGGCAAATTCGCGCTGTTTTTCGCGATATAGAGGCTGTAACTCCGATGTTCACTCCAGAATACAGAAAGGAAGAACGCTAAGAAAACAGGCAATGGACAAACTGGACTTAACTGGAGAATTCATAACGGAATAAACGGTGAAGGAAATAAATACTTTGGCGAGAGTATTCAACAAATTTTCAGTGGGCTAGAATTTAATTCCAGCGGCTTTTCTTACCGGTTTCACAAGAGATTGTTCTTGATGAGACAAGTTGATGATAGATGAGAATGGAAAAGCTGTGTATCAACCAATTTTACTCTCATCTAGCTCAGTCATGGTTAATTTTTAGGCGATACTACTCATATCGTATTGAGTTATAACGTCATGGACACAGACGACTCCGACAATGTCTTCTGGGATCTTCGCCGACTTTGGGATTCTTCTTTAACCCGGGTGCAATAACTTCGTTTGAAGTGGCATTAACTGAGGTAGAGTGTTGGTACTCTTGTCGTTGATTTCCACAAACTTCCTGATCTGCAGAAAAACAAGCGCTTAAACTATTGATGAAGTGGATGTAAATTTTCGGCAAATCCCCAATCGTGCTTGACACTGTAATGAGACTTATTGGGGAGCTAGATAGGGTAGATTCCAGGTTGGAAACAGCAGAAGCACTGTGTCGTCGAACTAGCAAAGCCCATCATGCAATCGCTGAATATGGCAACGTTAAAAAACAGAGCCTGACCACATCCTACGTACGTCACTCTTTCAATTTCATTTGTGACATGAAAGTAGAATAAGCTATCGCGGTTTGGACATCGGGGAATAAAACTGTATCACCGTGTAAACAAACCTTTTTTTGTCTGCTATCATGAAGTTGATAATCGAGGGATTTTCAGGTGCAAAAACATATTACAACTTAGTTTGGCCATGTTATTCGTGGCTAACTACGATTCATAGTTTGCTCATAATTATTGTCGTATGCGCATAACGTATACATTAAATCAGCCATGGACTAAAAAGCGGCTCGACAGAACTTGAATTTTCCTCCGAGAGATAAGTAAAATACAGCATGCCTCTATCCCGGAGGTCAACAACCCTGAACCGGTTGAATGCTCCCAAATCAAGGCAGAATTCAAGTGAACAGGACCACTTCGTTTCTACTGAAAAGTTATTTCAGGACGGGAAATATATGGGTATATATAAGGTATATGGAAACCCAAAAATATCGTGGAATCAGGACGTTGAGGGACAGTTAACAAGGTCCTCAGCCAACGTCACTAAACAAACAACGAGGGCAGTGGACTGAAGGTACGGCAGTCAAAAAGGTATTGAAGGCTGACTAAAGACTACCCCAAGTATTTCTGCTCATTCTAATTGGCCAAATCTGTTCTTCTGAGAAAGAGGAGCTTCCAGGGGGAAAAGTGGGGAACCCTGACACTTACCCAAAGGTTGATGCTGCCCTGGTCAAGATAGGCAAACAGACACAAGTTCGTAGTTGCCCTAAATCTCTGTTAGCCGAATTTTTGGGGTTGATTCCCCATGGCATCGTCTATGCTTATTAGTTTTCGTCAAAGTTCCAATGATTAGGACGTCGGGTACGGTGTTTCACGGGACACTACATGGTCACAATAGTCCGATTTTACGTTGCAGGTTGTCACAAGATATATGAAAATACGGATCAAATGTTGTTCTAGGCATTGGGATGCTGCAATCATATCCAAAGCACAACCGGATAAATACAAGTAGCTTTTAATCACACTGATAAGTGTATTTAATGTAAGAAGGTTGGAAGACACAAATGTGTTGAGATAAGAAGTCCATAAAAAGAACTCTTCTTCAAAAACGTGACATCGGACATCCTCGGCAGCCCCAAAAGCAAAGATAGCCAAGATGATTAAAAAGATGCTCCAGAAAAAACGCGATACAATTATCATACTCTACATAAACTTCTCTTGTTACAGGGTGAAAACGAAAAAAAGGTGTATGATTAACTGTTGGCTACGGGCGACTGATTGAGAGTACAGTCAAGGAGGCGAGCACATTACCTCACACTGATCACATGGTTGAAACTTGGGGGAATCAAGTACACTTTATTCGGCTTTCGACTAGTGAAGTCGAAAGCTAAGAAGGCAGAAAAGAACTAAATCGGCGTTCGTAGTAATATCTGACCATAGAGAATCAAGCTAATGTCATTTGGATTATCACATATCTCTACCACGTTTCAGCGATTGATGCAGTTTAGGCTGTCACCCCACATTTTATAAATGCACTGTCTACTTGGATGACGTCATCGCACGCGGGAAAACAAAAGATGAACATCCGAGAAACCAGTCCGTTGTCTTCGAACGGTTGTGACAAACAGAATAGGTGTTCGATCCAACTAAGTGCCTTTTTAATGCTGGAGAAGGTAAATTGTCTATGGCATGTAATTTTTAGAGGTGCTAATCAAACTGTCAAAGAAATTTGATGAAGTTATCTCCTGTTTCATTTCTTTGTGCATCGAAAGAGTTCGTAGTCTGCTTGGTCTGGCTTCATATCACACAAAAGATTCACAACGCAATTTGCATGCACAGTCTGCCCGTTGCCTTATTGGAATTCTGAATGGCTCTGTCAATGCGAGGTAACGTTTAGCAGACTACGTTGTTGTTTGTTCGCCGCGTTTGTATTAAAGTTTCGAAATTGATTCCCTGCAGCCACAAGATACATCTTTGACGTTGATGTCTGTGATTGTCCCGTTGAGGTAACTTTGTCGCAATCAGAGACAGATGGATATTGGTGAGCAGTTGCTCACAGAATTCGGAAAATTTATTGCAAGGGAACAAGTATTGTACAACCAGAGATAAACGCTAGCTATAATATACTTCATAACACATTAACGACACTGCATGTTGTGTCGACGGTTCATCAATCCACCGATCATAAATCTTTCTGTTTGCTTCAAAAATGTAGAGATTGTTGGTGGTCGTCTTGCACTTTGCCAGGAGACTAATGAAGAATATGGTTCCTAGTGTCAGCATAGATCTGTGAATAGTTGTATCAACAGTGATGCGCCTTCCAGAAGGTCCGTCTTGCAGTGCTCAATACCCAGCACTGGTTACTTTAAAAAGCGGTTATTATGGTCACTGGTGGACCGCTCCCATTTATGAGAAGGCGTGACTAGTGCAGAGACTCATTTAGAAAGAGATGGAGGAAACCTGTCAGGGGAGAAAATTATGAAAAAGTGGTCTGAGTGGAATTAATCAATATCTCCTTTTAGAGAAAGATAACGATGTCTGTATTTACTAATACCAGTGGGCGACAAGCTTGTTACACTTTTGTTGGCCCGTCCGTAACTACGCTCCACAACCTTAAATCGAGCAATCCGCTTGTTTAAATCTGACACGCGTTCAAGCAACTTGTTCTAATAACAATCTATCACGGTTTCGGACTGGCTGTCGCCAATCGACCACAGTTCCGCTTGTTGCTGTATGTGTGACCACTGAGCGGTTTAGCAATTTCCATTTAGAAACCAGCTCTAATCCTATCTTGCTGCAGAAACAACTGTAGGCAGTGGACGACCAGTAAATGTTCAGCGAACGTGTTTTTTCTTTTTCTCATGAACTGAATTGCCACAGTAGAATCGTCTTCGTGTAATCAACAACGTAACTGGTACTAGACCACCTCCATCGATAGTCGAACAAACTTCCTGATGACCATGTCTAAGTTATCGTGTGGTCATTACGTTAGTTTCGAAAACCTGAAAGCTAAACATATGTTTCTACTGTCCCAAACTAAGTACTGACTAGCCTAATGATTTAGGTGTCCTGAGTAGCGCTGATCCCCTAACGGAAGTGCTAAGAGGTAATTAATTTCCTAGTCCACAATATGATACGGCGCATTACTGCTGCCATTAAAGAACTCCTGATCTGCCGAGTGGGAATGCCAAAGTAATCAAAGTGGGGTTCCATTGTCGACAGTTCGTCATCACACGGGATTTGTGGAAGTTAAGAAAGTGGTAAAAGCTAAACGATCACCCAACATCCAAAGGGCAGCTGCAGGTTGGACAAGCCAACCGCTCACTCTTGTAATTGCCGAAAGTGATTGTGGACTGTAACTTGTTTGTTTTGTATTTTTCAAGTTGACCATCACTCACATTTGATCGCAGCGTTCGCATTCAGATAGACTTTCCAGCCAGCCTCTTTCGAAAAGAAGCACTAGACTCGAGTTTCGCTCTTATTAGAGCTTGTTTGACTTGTTTGACTGAATCCTAACACTCTCGAATTTTATGTCCTTTTACTGAACTGTGTTCAAACGCTGTACTTCCTATGGACATGTTGAGAAATCAACTCAACTCTGATGACCCTACTCTCGGTTAGTCGAATGCAGTCCACAATAACAGTACATGCGTACAAATAGGTCCACGCAGTAAGGCAGTATATCAGATGGAGAGTGTACATTTAGAAGGTGCACTGCAAGATAAGATGGATTATCACGGCAAAAGAGCAACTGAGACCAATCAAAAACCTAAGCATGAGATATAGTGACTTCGAGGGACAGTGCATCCAGGATTATTCACAAAATCACAAAAAGAATGAACCTCATGGTTTAGGACGTAAAGTGTCTTACTCCACCTGCTTGATATAAGGCGTTTAATCTTTGAATAGCCTTCCGAAAGCCGCCGACTTTGATTAGGTGAATTCATTCGTAGATAACGGCGATAACCACCTCAGCAGACATACAGTTGGTGTTTCGGTGGTAGAGTCTGAAGTCAGGTTTCCATTGCTGTGTCACAAGGATGTTGTCTGAAAACTTAGAGAGTGATGTGGAGTACAACCGAGGCTTCAGTCGAAGGCCCACACAGGCTTGAAAGAAGAGACCCGACTGAAGGCCAGTCAGTTGATTAGTATATAACTAGTGATGTGTTCGCAGTGAACAGTTCTTAGTACATGCGTTATTTCCTTTTATGGACAGTCCAAAATATTTCTAGACACATTAGAACCATCTGACCGCCTGTTTGAGACAAACCGTGTTGAGATATTGTTGAGTTGGATTTATCACGAACTAACCCGTCCGAGTACTCAAGAAGCGTTTTTTCCTGGTGATGACGGTCCACTTAAGCTGAGAATTAATGGGATGACAGAGTGAACTTGTGAAATACACCAGAATCAGATGACCCGCCAGAGGGCACAGCATCACTGATGCATGTTCTGTGTGTGCAAACAGATTAGGCTACAATGGGTGTCGTAGTCACGGGACAACTGTGCAACGCTAAGCAAATTAAGCAGCTGAAAACCTCGCTTTAGTCCAAGCAACATAAACGGTTAGTCTTATATCTCATCGTCAAGTGTTCACATGATGAACTTGACAAGTGAAGCACTAGAATTCATTGACAGTCATGGAATTCCATAAACATATATATAAGGGTTACCACCCGAGAATTAGGTGGTCATTCGTGCAGAACATGGGTTCCTCAAAAACTGCCAAATTTTACCTAGTCCTACATTAATTTTCTCTTCATTCCTCATGAAATCCACGCTTTCTACCTCTTATCTGCTTGTGTGATGGGTATATCACGTTGTACTCCTTCAGATCCACAAATATATACAACCAAAAATCAGCTGAATTTTGGGCAACTTAGTCCAACAAACCTTAAGGGAACGCGGGTGAAGCTCCTTAACTTTACTGAAAATCAGTCCCGTCAACTTCAGTCAGAAACGTACAGATGTTATTGTTAGTAGTAGCATGGACTACTTTAAAAGCATAAATATGCAAACACTATTAGATTATCAAAATAGACGGTCGGTTATGTGCCCCTTGTTAGGTCGTAAAATATGACATAGTTACTCTCGATACTAAAAGTGCATACATACACACTTACAAAATCGATTGTTGGCAAATACGCTCAATAATATTTTCTATCACTATCGAGAACGTTAAAAACGTAGCCATAATTACTGTGACAAACAGTACATTTGTAATGCTTACACGCTTACAAATATTTGCGCACAAGCAAACACAAGTACAAGCGTAGCTGCAGTTGTTCGACTCATTACCTATGAAGAATACCAATGCGTATCTTATTTTTAAATTGTAAACAGGTTCACTGAGTAATTGACGCACAAGCTAGCCATGTACCCACACAATCATCAATAGTATGCAAACATACATACACTGAAGAGCGCGTAAACAATAAGCGCACATTAACCCGTTTTAACATACTAATGTAATATAACTTGATGAATGGCATTCCCATTTTATGTGTGTTAAACTTAGTGAATGTGAAACACCTCTTTACACACACTCCGCTTTTATTCGACAATGAAACAAGAAAAAGAGAAGTGTTCTCAACGTTTTCATCTCCTCTCAGTAAAAATGACATACCTGCAGTTTGATTCATTCTAATTAACAGTGTTTATTGGAAGGAAATATTAAGTTTTTAGTAATTATTTAGGGGATTTCACAACAAGCCATCAGAAAGATATAACCTATGTAAAAGATGGTGAAGCGCTATCGACGAGTAGAGACTAAGAACAACTACGTAGGTTCGAATCGTGCAAACATTTCTGGAATATTCATAAAAAGTACTGTGTGGCAAACACGCTCATTTTCAGTGATTTATCACTAAGCTAAACACATCATATTTATATCACAAATTTCTACAAAAGAATCATTGAGAGGTGAATTGGCGACATCATTTGCGTAGTGGATAATAACGTGAATCCGACTGACAACTAGGCTAGATTCAACTCCGTACACCAAAATTTGCAATCACTGTTGAAGACTGAAATGAATAGGCAGTTAGGATGTTCGGCTACTTCACCGCGCTGATGACTCAATTCAGCGCGCGTTGTACAAAAAATACTTCGAACAGTCATTACATTCGCCTCGATAGTATTGTAGTAACCATTCTGAGAAGAAAGTCAGTTAATCCTTTGACTGACAGAACCGTAAGAATTTGCAAGGATGATAACGTCGTTGAAGAACTGCCATCCATATGTACAGCATACATAAGAAATGACTACCCGGAAAGGTTCATGCAATAGCGAGTTAAAAATGGCCGACTGCATCTAGCAGAAAAGACAACTACACACATCGGTTTACTCTCTAAAAGGCGATAGGTAAGCCGAAACCCTTGTAGCAAAAATGTGTTCAATGAAGCACACCGTTTATTGCCCAAATCGCTGGTTCCCACGCTACGCGCGCACACTCGTTTTTGGGCCAGAATTCCGGTCCACAACAACCCCGGTTTCCGCCCACACTTCGGCCCGGTATGTGTGCCTCCGAGGTCTCCAGTCAGGGGGTTTCTCACCTGCCATTTGTCGTCCTTTGGACTTATCTTACTGGGTGTTGGCTCGTCCGGTCGCTCACGCTGTCCGCAATCTATCCACTGTGGCCTCTGACTGTATTGCAACCCCTTCCCCCCGGAGTAGTTATCCATTCCATTTTTCCTGCCATGTCTCGCCCGTTGGTCCGATCCAGTTCAGTAATGGCCCGTCCAGTCGCCCATGCTGTCCCCGATCTTCTCGTTGTGATCTTTTGGACGTACCTCCCAGCCGCGTTCAGGTATTCTGCCAAGAGTTGGAGTACCCGCACCTCCGATTAGATAATCCACCATGATATCACACGTAAGCTCACAAGTGCAATTAGTACAACATTTTGCGAAGCTAGATTGTACGATCATGTTACATCCAATCCGGTTTTTGCTCATGACTTCAAGACAGAGTTTCTTTTTCTACGGCCTCATCCTGTGTATACTGATTCACTCGTCCTTTCGGAACCGGTTTTGTTGGCCACACGGTCAGAGATTTATCTGAATGCGTCTGTGAGCATCACTCAACTCAGCTCAAATAACGAAGTCCCTCAACGGCTCCAAATTATCGCACCTGGTGGATCCGAAGCACCCTGTTAATGTGACGGACACACCGAGCTAAGATCACTCAGTCGAGTGGAGTGAGGCGTAGAATTCAGCCCACAATTGAAGCTATTGAAATTAGTATGACAAAATCATAAGACCGGTTTTGCAAGATGATTGTATCAGTTCGCATGTCCTTGTAAGCTGCTACACGTAACGTCGCCTGTACAATCCACCCACGTGCACCCGGAAACGTTTTGTTCAGGTTTTTATATCTGCCTTGGCAAACTCCCACCCTGTTAGTCTGTCAAGACCCACTGTTCAAATAGATACTTGACTGCAGTTTGATATTGAGTTGACTGGCCTCGTCAAATACCCATTCCCCGCTTATTCCTTTCCCGGTTCACTTCTAAAATTTGTTAGATAAGTATGATCCATTTGACCTGATGATGAACCATTGGAAACGAGCTTGTTAGTTATAAAATATTTTCCATATCTACATATGTCTGAGTTTGTGTTGGACTGTGTTGGAAAATCGGAAACTGGCGCAACTGATTCAGTAATGTAATTTACTAAGTTGACCAACACAGTAGTACGAATGAGGAGAGAATGTTATGTAAATTCCCTACCAACAAAGTATAATGAACCCAGTCTATCAGAAGTGAAAATAATGTGTCAATATGCGGACACTTATGGCTAGCAGTGAGCTGCAAATCACTGACCACATTTGCCTTACAAGCTGGCACCTTCATAACTCACAGAGTTTGAGGTTGGAGACGCCACAACAGGTATTGACCAATCGGACCCAGTGCCTGAGTGCTGCTGAAGTACGAAGAAGTTATCTGTGAATCAAATATAACTGATGAACCTGGACTGTGAAATTCACAATACAGTGGTGTAGGTCACTTTGCTCACGCTTTCAACGTGTTTGGGCGCAAGATGCATGCAATAAGTGGACATATGATACAACCTGTTATTGTGTAGCTATGCAAGCTGTGTTAGGAAGTAAATAAATTACCCAACTGGTTTTCATATACAAGTAACGACATGCTTCTTGCGATGACTGCATCACTGTTTAACAACAATGACAGTCACTGATTTTCTCTGTTGCTGATGATAACTATGACGGTGCACATGAAACAGTGGTGAAAAATCAAACATAGTTTGACTCAGCAGAAGGCAATGTAACAATTACCTGGTGACTGGGTGTGGTTTGGTATATGTGAGAAACAAGCTCGTATTTGAGGTTCCAAACCAATGGTGTACATTCTAACAAGGAAGTGGCGTAGCCCGTTCGATAAATTAAAAATCTTAACTTACAAGACGAACGTGTAAACGTACGAACATCCGAGGTAAAACAACACTTTATTGTGAGAACGACAGAGTAGCGAACAAGACTTGTTTTCTGTG
>QNGE01008547.1:0-10399 GCA_008508345.1 Paragonimus westermani | reverse complement strand
AACCTTGGGCCGTTGCCTCGAACCCGTGTATCAATCGCTGAAATCGCTGAAATCGCTGTCTGTCTGTTTGTGTACCCATCTGGCAAATTCCTATGTTTTGAAAGCTTGTGATAACTTAACGGAGATAGGTTGACTCATGCACCATGTCACTTTCTCTCTGGACATAACCACCCATCAACTCTGTGTTCAGGCTCCTGTAAAGGGAAACAACATGAACAAGCGTGAGCCAAAGGCCCAATAAGCCATGCACACGACTTACACAAACGAAGGCTAAAACGGCTCTGATAACACAGCAGCACGCTTCGTTACACGACCCAAATTCAATCCGTGCGCACTCACTGGTTTCGGTTGCACGTTACACTGTAAGTATTAGTGAATAACGGAAACCAAGGTCACGCCCACAGGGTTGTTTTAACCCCCACCCAACGTACGGAGGGTCCGTTGGTCGTATTTCATAAAATATGTCGAATTGGTTCCATAGAAACCCGCTGAAGGCCACTTCCAAAGTCACATTTGACTTAGGAGCTATGGCAGAATCTATTTCTGCTCGGCATGTTTGCAGGTGATTTTTTCGGGTCCCAATTATGTGTTGTCATATTAAGTCGTCTCTATGAGCACTAACCCTTTTTCTACTACTATTCCTGCTCTTCGCGCCAAGCGACCAGTCAGGTGTGATCTTAGTGGTAACGGCGTTGTGTCCACAGCGAACGCGTTTTCCACTGTTTTTTCCGACTAGTCACACATGGAGGTTGTGCGGACCAATAGCAACGCAGCACGGTGCACGCTGAAATCCGCGATTCTCGCTAGTATTTCCGCCGATTATCAGCCCAGTGCGTACCCTGATCGGACCTGCACCTCCCTCCATCCCTGCAGCCACAGAACCTAACCAACAGTTTAACGGTGGCCTTTCTCCAGATGCCATCGAAGTGAAAACAATGTGCGCAGAGGAGTAACATTTATTGAAGTTAACTCTTTATTCATGTGCAAAACGTAAAACGTTAATGGGCGTCTAGGTCAAAAGCGTCCGCTTCGTCTAGGTCTACGATCAGTTCCTTCTCCTGGATAAGTAGGAATGCCACCACGTTACCGCAAGCTTACCAGGTTGATGTCCTCACCGTTTTGTGTGGACAAATGTGGAATGGACCGTTTGTCCAGTGTGTAATGTAACCACCCTTTGCAGTATTAGTTGAGCACACTCAGGGGTGGTTACGTATTCCGTCCTACAGAGTACTTGTCCTGGTTACGTGAAGAAATGAAGGTATATGGCAGACCATACCTATTAAAAATGCTTTTAGCTGTATGCGTTTGAATGCAAACGTGTTGTGTGCAATGGAATAGGTAATTTGTGCAGCGACTACCCTTGTCATCAATCGTTCCATCATATTACGAAGGAGAGCTGCAACACTGGGGACACTGATACCCTGGAAATAATCACCCTGAAAAAACTCAACTGGTCACTATTCTCACCACAGTGAATTGGAACTTGCACTGCAACATTTTTCTATCACCTTCTAGCTGTGTTACTGAGGTCACGCGTAAAGGCAAACATGGCGTCTTTTTATTCGCTAATCGCGTTACTTCGGCAGTCACCCGTTCAATGATTGCCCGTAATGTGTTCATTTGCACATTAATACCGTGAGCTACCTCTGAGGAAGTGTATGAGGTGCAAAACACGCTGTTACCATTTAGAGCATTCAAAAAATGAACGGATTTGTAAATCATTCTTAGTGATTTTTCCTTCTGAGCCATTTCCTGCAAGTAATTGATTCCGAAGTAAGGTTTCCTCACCACTTTCGTTGTGGATGATGGTTTGTGCACCGTAAGTAATGCATCCGATAGGTCTTGGACGCTCCATTGTGGAGCTGCATGATGGAACTGAATAACTCATCGGAGTAGGCTCACACTTCCTTCTTTTTGCACTGCCTTCCTCTTTACTATCATCGTCCGTGAATCTCGGTCATTAACTGGCAATTGGTTAACAAATAGCAACAATCAACTTACATTAGACATTTAGGGGGTAAACCCATGTTTATTGCGTCGTCGCTGGAAGGCAGGTTACCGGATGTGTACCGCACTTCCATTTCCCTACCATGTTCAAAGTCAACTGCAATGAAATATAGCTATGTTTGTTATATAGTAGCTTCACCTACTTGTGGTAACCAGTATGGTAACCGGTACGTTCGGATCGTCTGTACTCGGCTGCAAGTGTTTCTGCGCGTATCTGTAATACGCAGTTCCAGGCAGTCGTGGGAAAACCGCTGTTGTTCCAGCAGCATCCAGCTAGCTGCTGCTGATAACGGAAACATCTTCATTGTCGTCGGTCTCAGTTTCACCTACACAGTAACACTTTGGTCTATCCATATCTGAAAGTCGGAAGGTTTTTGTTAGTTTCAGTTAACATTGTTCACCTTAGCGGAGTAAAAGTTCACAAGCACGTTTTATTGGTTCCTGCTTATTAGCGTTTTGTTAAACGTGTGCAAACGCAGAGTAACCAGTGAAGTTGATGGCAAAATGAAAAGGACACATTTACGGAGTAAGTCAGAAAGAAAGAGACAGCATACATGATCGTTGACTTCGTTTAACTGAAATATGAACAACATAGACGATGGGGTGCCATGCATCCAAAAGTCAGCGTCAACCTCGAAACGTTCACAAAAAAGAATTGATTGGTTAGCATTAACATTGTTAATGTCCACAATAAGGTGGGGGCAGTTTGTGTGCAGTGATTACATTGTTGGGACTAACGTTTGAAAGAAATGAACCTTTAAGGGGTAACTTCCGTTTTTTGCATCCATTGCCGTGGTCTTCAGCATGCAGTCTTAATCAGCCTTAATCACTTAGGTCATAGTATACTCTTCTTTCCACCTGTGGTATAATTGAGCTACCGGATTTCATGGGGAGTGCAGCATACGTTTGATATGGTAAATGTACGACTCGAAGGGGAAGGCTGAAAGCCTGTCAAGTTGGCCGTGACGTTCGACGTCGCACACCAAATGTATAAGTGAATACACATTGTATGTCATTTCTCCTGCTCCATATATACGAAAGAACTCGTAAACGAATTCACGCAGGCACGAATTTCCATACTCAAGTAAAGGTACGGAGAAAACAGGATAAGCAAGCACACAAATATCAATGGACAAACCCAGAAAGTTGGAGTAATTCTTATGAGGTATGGTTCTCTTTAACACCCATGGTCCGATATACAGAAGAAACTGCCTAAACTCACAGGCTTTCCATCCTCGGTACTCCCTTGGGAAGTCGTGTCTAATTAGACCGGAGCATGCGATCATGCGCGAATCTACGTTCTCAACTGTGTCCATCTCCAAACGCACGTCTTTGTTACACGGGGATTCCAGTCACAATGACACCAGCTTGCGCATTACACCAAGACAAACGGAATGCATGCCGTCGTATGGAAAATGGTGTATCATCCAACGGCAGAGCTTCGAACGGAGATTCTCTATTCTTCCTGGCACACCGGAAAGATTCGTCTTTACGATTGAGGCAGTCTGTTAAAGGATAAGTAACCTTGTGGTCAATGTAGACACCTTTCTGTGTACAGCGGTCACAACTAGCATATCCAGTATGCTCTGCCTTCCGCTTCACGAAGGCTCTAGTTGCTGCTGATAATCAGCTTCTTCTTAGGCCCAAGGTTACCGACGGTAACGCCATATGATATCAGATTAAAAAGTTCAGTAATCACGTCAGACAGATATTCGTTCACATTCCAACGTTTGCTGCGACCAGCGAAACCGCCGACCATGAAGGGGGTAGTTGTTAACGCCGTAACTAATCTGCAAAGTACAGGCCATAAATGCAACTTCGACGACTTGAAAGGCCTAACACTATTAATTTGAAACTGGATGGCAACTTTATCAACATTCATCAGTGATGTGTCATACGGCATGCGTAACAGGGCAGTTTGCAAACCAAAATGAGCATACTGTCCACCACATATTGATTTTGAAAGGCAATCACGGGGTGTACTCATCAAAGAACAAACACCAGTTGACATAGATCTCGCCAAATGATTGATTATTCCTAAGGGTGCTGTAAATACTCCTCTGGGAATCTCATGTTCTGAGACCTACTCTTTCAAACCTATCACTTTAAAGACTGCACCACATTCCCCTGCGGTTGACCAGTTGCTAGTACCTGCGTCATTGAGAACAACGTCATCTAAAGAGAGAACAGCACGTGGAAAAACACATACTTTTCCTCTATATTGTCCTAAGGATACCGTCTTCAGACCAATCAGTGGAGTCCACTGTTAGCATGCATCGCCGCTTCCAACGATTGACATTCCTCTTCGACGGCAGTCGTATTGAATTCTTGTAAGGTCATCCACTTCGGCACATTCTCAACTTGCTGTAATGAATACTAAGAAGGTACAAGTGAACTACAGTTGAACACACTGTCGTACAACACCATCAGTATAAGAACGCCCGATCAGGTTGTCTAAGGATCACAGTGCTCTACCGAACTCAGCCAATGCAAACCGAACTGGCTTACTAAGACATTAACCAGCTATAGGGGAACATTTTCAAAGATACAGCATACACAATTATTTCTACTTATGCATACTCCCCTCTTCGCCTTCGCAATTGTGTAGTGGTAATAGAGTAGTGCTTAAGAAATCACGTCCCAAAAACGGTGAACGCACAAACCGCAACACATCTCGGTAATGAAAGCCTCGGGGATTGCCAACACCCGGTGTACATATTGCTTAGAAGCAATCCGCGTCGGCACACTTACCCATCCATGATTGAATTTCATCCGGCTCCGGTCACAACTACGTCATATGCCCAACGAATGCATCCAATCGACAAACCCACACATATCGATTGATCCTCACCACCATGCGACTTCAAGCCTCACATGGTGAGATTACAACACCTTGATTCGTCATCTAAGTAGCATCGTGAAGCAGCCGTGCGTAGGTGGTGACATGCAGCCGAACATAACTCACCAGTGTACTGACTCTGACTTCGCGCTTTTTACGCGTATTTTTTCGCCGATTGTGTTCATAGGGGTGTAACCACGGTCGGTTTGACAGTTCAGCTGGGTATATTGAGCCTACGTATATTACGTTTTTTTTGTTGCGGGCTCAGAAAACCATTGGTTTATAGGTGACATGTATCTCGGTTTTGAGGATAAAAGGGTGAGTATAGAAACAGAACCATCGAAAGCTGTCGCTTTCTACTTCCGTCCACCTCTTATTGGACCAATTAAGTTAATTGCGGTTCGACTGTGGTCGTATCGATAAATCATTGTTACGGAGATCATTATGAGTATTGACCGCGATAGATATTATGAAAGGTAAGTTCAGTACACACACAGAGGTGGGTTATATGTGGGAACGCTGTCATATAGTTTTAATCCAAGTTCGATGGGTTAACCGATTGTAATAATTCAGGAACCAACAAACAGAGCAGTATTTTATATATTGCCCTGGCTCAGGAAGAAGAACGTATACAGCCAGTAAGCGTCCTACGTGTGGCGCGCGGAACGGAAAAGTGAAGAATTCCCAGATAAGCGGAAATATGGTATACAGTTGGGCCAACCAAACATGCTTCAACAGAAAATGTCGAATAGTACAACATAATACCAACAAAAATTAGGGCATTCCGAGAGGTCACTACAGAGTTCCTCTCCAGAAGGCCACTTCGGTTAACAGAGGCCTTTGTTACACATTACAGGCATACAGTAATGTGATGTCCATTACGAAATAAATGTCCAGCTGGTAAGAAGCACGAGAGGATAACAGGGAATAGTCCACAGGGTGGTCGGTCTGGAACTGAGGGTGCGCTATTCGGGTCTGTTATTTCGATTATCTAAGGGATTTAGTCTTCGGCGCACATCTACCGCAAGTGAGAAAAATAAAGTAGGTTTGTTCAATGCTGAACGATAGTATACTTGAGTTGTCTCAGTCGCACCACATCCAAGTGATTTGAAACTGAACGGACTTTGAAATATCTGTGCCAGGCAGAGAAACAAGCTCGTCGCGTTGACGGACTGTCCGAAATCAATATGCCGTTGGGAACCTAACACTTTTCAGCTAATGTTGTAAGCCGATTGTACCATGGTCATATTTCAAAAAGAACTCGGGGAAACGTGGTAGTGTGCACGAAAAAAATACCACACCAAGTAACGGCAGCAAGGCGATTTTTACGAACGAGTATTTTAAGTGTAAAAAGCACTGACGTACTCAGCAGACCTTACAGGTTTTCGCACACGTGTACCATATCGGTTGTGCAATGGAGGGGAGGGTGCAGGGCTGACATCAGGTGTGCTTGATGTGTTCCGGAAGGGGCGGCGAAGCTGAAGACGCTGGCAGGACACTGGGTACACCTTCAGTAAACGCGAGTTTAACTCGATGGATGGGAACGACCGCGTTTTCCATCACGTTTGATGATGAAAGACCTATCACCTCGGTGCAACACACTGGAAGGATCTGTGTGTGACGGCTGCAGAGACTTGCGTGAGCCGCTTACACGCGTGAAAACGTGGGAGCACCAAGAACGTTTCTCATGCAAATGCACGGGTGACGAGTGCTCTCGTGGTTGAACTGAACATAGCAGTCTCATGTGATTCGCCAAACGTGCTACGTACCTCACGTAATCGCCAGATTCGACTGGTAAAGGAGACACTACTTCGCTAGGCAAACGTACTATGCAACCGTAGACGAATTGAGCCGGTGTGGCTCTCAAGTCCACCTTAACTGTTACCCTGCCTGGCAAGGCGGGGTTCGACTGCGTCCTGAAGGCTGATTTTAACTGACGTTTGAAACGTCCTGCCGTCCCGTTGAATCTTGGATGATAGACAGTAGTGCGTGTGTGCCTGCATCCAAGGGTATCCAGGAGATCGGTTGGAGATCCTTCAAAACGAGTTCCACGATCTGTAGTTACCGCCGCGGGACAACCAAATTTGGCTACCCTACGTTCCAAGAAGGCGCGAGCCACCGTTTCGAAAGCGTAATCGGGATGTTGGATTGCCTCCGGCCACCTAGTAAAACGGTCGACAAAAGTCAAAAGGAAGATGAAGGCGTTAAACGGTGGCAACATTCCGACGAGGCAGACGTGCACATAGTGAAGACGTGCATCGGGTGCAGCGAAGACACCAATGGGGCTCTTAGTATGCCTATGAACTTTGGAATGCTGACATTCCAGACAGCAATGTGCTCACTTATGTACGTCATGGTTCAGTTTAGGTCATACGAAACGTTTTGTGACAAGCTCCACTGAAGCACGTATGCCAGGGTGCAGGAGGTTACGCAGTTCTTTGAACACTGCACGACGAATCGATAAAAACACTACAAGTCGGTGCGCTTTGCAAAACATCACATTGGGTTGTGTCCTCAGAGGAAGTCAGAGGAACAGACTGTATTTTGAGAGAGCTACGTTGACGGAGTTGCTGTATCTCGGATTCGCCTGTTTGCGCAACAGCTGTGACGGCCTAATCACAGAGAGTAGACGTAGAATTGCTTACCTAATTTACACGTGATAGTACGTCAGCGACAGGATTAGGGACACCTGAGACATCTATTGTAAATTGAGAGACGTAACCCGAGTCCTTAAGTTCCCTGAGGGAATACCTGTCGGACAATGAGTTCAATGAACACACCAACGGTTTGTGGTCAGTGTAGACCGTGAACTGTTGGCCTTCAACAGCATGCTGAAATGGCGTATTTTGAGGTAAGTGGCAAGCATTTCTCTGCCGAAGGTACTTTAGTGAGACTTCGCGGGTTGCAACCATTTAGGAAAAAATACTAGTGGTTGCCACTGTTTATCCACGAACCGTTGTATCACCAACGCCTGTATGGGAAGCAAAGGTTACCATCGAAAATTGTGCGCTGGGACCAGAATGAGCGAGCAGGGCTATTTTGGAGATATCCTCTTTAAGGGTCCTACGCGCATAGTCGGTGAATGACGGTTTATGACCGCCTCAGTGGATCTGGTTGGTTATTGCTGCGTAATATGCGCGCAGCGAGGAATGAATGAACGAAAATACTTTGCAGACCACAAAATCTGCGAAGTTACTTGAAGGAAGAAGGTTCAGGACAACCCTGGATGGCCCGAACTTTGGTAGGAAGGTTAGCAGTTTCGTCGGTTGGGATTCGGTGGCCTAGGAACTCGATGGTCGAATTTTCTACCCCGCACTTTGCTGGCTTCATTGTAGTACCATAGGTAGTCAACTGTTCAAACGATTCACGCAGATGTAGGATATGCTCTAGAAGAGCACCTAACAACTAGGATGCCATAGAGGTAGGAATAAATGAAGTATAAACAATTAGTGACTTCATGCACAAAGCGCTGTAACGTCTGGGCGGCTTTAGTCGATTCAAATGGCATTCGTAAAAATTCAACCGTCACTGGAATCTGGTGATAACTGCGGACTAAATCAATGTTTCTGACGATGTTTCTGCTCGCAGGGCAGGTCGTAATATCCTGCATGTGCGTGGTGGGATACTCACTATTACTTTATCGAGGCCACGGAAATCACCGCAAGGAACCAACTTTCCTGATTTCTTGGGAACCGAATGGTGAGGCCCAAGGACTATCGGAAAGAAGGATGGACCCGAGCTCGAGCATGTGTTCGAACTCTACCCTGGTGAGTTTAAGTTTCTCAGTGGCCAGCCTGCGGGGCCTAGTCGATACGGGTAAGCCTTCGGTTCAGATGTAATGTGTAACATTAGGGGTCACAGCGGGCACAACGTTCGATGTCCGGACTAGCTGTGGGAACTGTTGAAAAAGTTCCGCAAAAGATGGTGAGGCAGTCAGTGTTGCGTAAATAGGACTGATGGCTGCAACGATCGTGCGATTGCCGTCAATGTTCAAGCGTGTAACGGTACCTATTAGCTTCTGACATCGCGTATCGACTAAAAATTCGAAAAGCCGGAGGAAATCGGTACTGATGATTGCAAATGGAACGGCAGCAACAATGGAAATCCAACGTAAGGTTCCCTGGAGACCCAAATATGGTACCAGTGAACGCTGACCAGAAGTCTGGATGACGGTGTCGTTGGTGGCACGGAACTGAGGAACACCTGATTATGTCGCGTCGGAGCGTGCCTGCTAACCTGTGCTCCTGTGTCCACGAAGAATGTGGTCCCTTTGGAGAGATTCTGGACGAACATAAGGCAACTGGGGATGAATGCGTCAGCGATGTTGGTCGCCATTACGTGTCGGCAGTCCGATTTCCCTGAGGCGGTTAGGGGAAACAGCAGGGTGTACCTTTAGTGGCTTTAGCACCATACCGTTGGTGGTACCTGCAAAACCTTTTACGGGGCTGTGAATTACGTCGACGGGTTGACATGTTGGTACGCTGTCGCTGTGCGGATTGGTTTTGAAAACATTATATTGCCTAGGTCCCTGCGAAAAACAGTTACTTCTGCCCATGGGTGAAAACCTATAGGCTGTTCTGATACCGAGGCGGTCGGGATGGCACTTACTCTGAAAGTACTGGTGTTACTCATGAATGACTGGAAACGTTCGACTACTTGGCCGGCGGTTTCGGCAGCTTCTGACAAGTGTTGGGAGCTGGCTACGGACACAATATCCTGGGCTGTCTCCAGCAACCTTTGCTTACACAGCTCCTTTAGAAGTGACTCGTCCTTACAGGAGCCATCAAGAACCAACTCTATCGCACGAAGCAGCCTAGAGGGCTGTTTGTCGCCCAGTTCTAATCCGCTATTAGACTGCTTTAAGCGGGTCTTCTCTGACGGAGTTACCCGCTTGATTATGGTCTCCTCAAGAGTATCGTAGCGATGTTTCGCAGGCTGAGGAAAGAGGACGTCACACGGTTGTATTGTGACTTCCTTCGGAAGCCTAGACCCCAACTAACTGAACTTCGTCTGATCAAGAGAAATTTGGTTGTCGACAAACTTCACTTCAAGGTAGACGAACCACAGGGGCGGGTTCATCTCCAAGAATTAAAGAACTGTTCAGGTGACCGCGCCTACCGCATGCAAATCTAATAGTTTAGTATTATTGCCAGACATGGTAAGGCGCTCGATAACATGTAATGTGCGAAATTGGAAATATAAAGTTGGTTGCTAAATATGAAAACTCAGTCAGAGCCAATATTTAAATACGCCATTGTGGTCAGGAAAAAAACAGTGAAATGCCTCAAAAATAATTTACCCCAAGGAACTGACCCGCCAAATAGCGTGGAACCAAAATACGAGGATAAAATACGCCAGATTGCCGAGTACGAATCGCGAACCAAATTTAAGCGAAAGTACTCTCGTCGGGTTCACCAGTTTGTGGGAACACTCCCATATAGTTCACTCCAAGTTCCATGGGTTACCCGACTGTAGTAATTCAGAAGCCAACAAACACCGCAGTACTCTATATATTGCCGCGGCTCAGGAAGAAGAAAGTATACAGCCAGTAGG
>QNGE01008541.1:0-10268 GCA_008508345.1 Paragonimus westermani | reverse complement strand
TCGAGGGCTAATAATGCATGACGCGTGTGTGCGTCCTCCGAAGATGGGGAAGAAATTCTCGTTAAACGTACTCTAATTACATGCGAACACTCATACTAAACTATACAGGGCAATGTAAGTAGGTCTTCAGCTTTTATACCAAACCACAACCGTACCATGCGGTAAACGGAACCGCAACCCGGGGGTAGGGGATGCGACCCACCGTTCTTAACTTACCAGTGATTAATAAACAGATTAAGAATAACACAACGTTACGAGCAAGTTGTAATACTCTACGTTTCAACCTCCTCGGGTGGCCTTCCTCAGGAGTGTTGTAATCAAAACACTCCTGAGGAAGGTCACCCGAGGTGGTTGAAACGTAGAGTATTACAACTTGCTCGTAACGTTGTGTTATTCTCAATCTGTTTATCAACAGCATGTTAAACACGACGCCCAAGCTGCTCAACTTCATTCGTACTAAATTTGGTGCAGATAATTTACCATTGATTACTTTCATTTCTTTTGCTAAGTCACTTATTGGTCAGCCCGTCTTAACGCAAGTGAACTAACGGATGGCTTCGCAAAACGTTTACGGCAAAGTAAACGACGAGCTGGCATTCTTAATGCATGACCTAATCATCTAAGAGCGCAAGAGGCTACCAGCATGGAGAATTTGGTCAAAATTATGAATTCCCAAATGGCGTTACTATACGATGTTAAGTAGCATGGTCAATTTTATAATTGAAAGAAGGCATGACTACGAAAAATCCGGAGTGGATCCATAAAATAACTGATAGAACATTTACTGCGTCTGGGCACGATCTACCTGTTGCCGGTTCGCATCCAGTGAGTCCACTTGTTTCGCAACTGGATCTCCTCTCAACTAATAAGTATTTTATCAGAACCGTCGAAACCAAAAGCAAGTATGTTTATTTAAGAATCTTGCAAATATCCAACGTAGCAGATCTTAAACTGGGACGAGGAAAACCGAATAGAAAGACACATATGCATCACCGTGGCCGGTTTCTAAAAATTTGGAGCACTGGGACGAGCGGGGTTGCTAGGAAGTAACCAAAGAACCCACGAATACAACTGAGACATGTTAACCCAGAAGGTCGACTGCCACTATCGAGTTGAGTATACAACGAAATTTGAATTACGGAAAATTCCGAGATGCAGATTAGTCGTGTCTAGAAAAACTACAGGATCAGGAAATAGTTAAAAATAGACCACTTACATTTAAACAAACAGTGTCAAGAAACATTTCACGAAAGTTAATATCTTTATGTTTTTCAGCCTCAGCACGGCAGACACGCAGAAAAAGCCCGTCAGACATCTTCCTGGAAGTAAAGGTAAATGAACGGAAAAACACTGGGAAAGATCACAAAAATGTAATTCTTTATGCTTAATATCTACAGGTCGCGCAAAAGTTGAAGGAAAACAGAGACTCAGTACCTTCGAGGAGAGTTGAGCATTAAGTATCCCAACAGTGAACAGAGTCGGCAACAAACCTATGGTGGACTGACTGGTATTATGTAAACCCGAGATGGTTTCAAAGTGTTCCACTTATAAAATTAAATTTATAACATTAAATATGAATATCCACGATGGTACCTAGTAAGATAAGGATGAAATTAAGATTCGATCAACTGCAACGGTTTACCAAACAAGTAAAATTGTATAATAATTTTCTACAAAGTGTTCCAGAAGCTAAAACAGTAATATTTGTCCTTTTTTGAATCTGCTTCCCTAACCGCACCCGAACGGTGATATCAGTTAATCCATCCAAGGCTGACAGATGCTGTAAGCAAACTGAACTGAAACCTCCCGAAAACAATATTCGTGTTGATTTCGAAGCTGTAAGTTTCCAAAGTTGACAGTGTAGATTACAAATAAGCGACTACCCGGAAAGAGTGTCTTATTCCTACGTGCAAGTCGTTTATCAATAGTGTTGTGGTGCTGATCGTTTCACCTCAAGCATGGGCCTTTTCGCGAACAAGGTTCTATCACGTCTACACTTTTCAGTCTGAAATAAAGATCAGTCCTAACCTTCCACGATGCATGACAGCTGAAACTATCAACTGATGGTGTACAGATGTTGTCAATGACCACTGTGATTTGAGAGCGGTGTCACCAAAGAGAGGCGCAGCTGCAAGATCGGTTATCAATAGTGTTCTCTGAATAAAAAAGACATCTACCAATCAACCAGCCTCCATGACCTGACGCACAGAAATAGCCAAGCCTAAGTACATGAGGATATGAGGATACGTTCTTCATTCTTCGTAGTTGGCAGAGGACAGGATGACTTCACATGGTGTGGTAGTAAGTAGTCAAAAAACGGTCAACAGTACAGTATTTATGTCCCATGGATGGAAACAGGTTCTCTACAAGCAAACTACCTGTTCAAATCAAAATCAGATGAACCGCCATCAAGTGGAAACAGATAAATCCGGCCAAATCGGCAGTACGAACCACTGCAAAAAAAGTCATGAGGTGAACTGACTCTCTCTAGCAAATGGAATGAAAACAAGCCAAAACAAAGACTTACATTATATTCGCTTTGTGAACTGCAGTCACTGTATGTCTACCATTCTGCTTCGCATATTGAAAGGCGAAGTCGGCCACTCGACGACTAGCTTGTTCCGTAATCAGTTTGATGCTCTGTACGACGCCGTCCACGATCTCCACGGAAAAATACGCGGCAAACATTGTAAATAAGAGTGGACACAGAAACATATAGTAATCCACAGAAGCGGATAGCACATATTAGCGGCTAAGCTAAACAATAAAAGAAAACAACAGCTGAAAAAAACCGCGCTTGTCAAAGCTGTATTTGAGCGGACGCGAAGAGTGTGGTTTAGCTGTTACGTCCACGAAAACACTAAACATGATACGTATGCTGTCCGAAGACAGTGTGGCATATGAAGAGTTGGAAACAGTTGAAGAATCTCGCGTTATACGATAGCCTAGTCACAGAATCCAATGCAGAGTTCGAATATCCAGAATTCATACTGTTAATTCTAAGTACCCGAAAGCCTGATGAACAGAATTAGGCCTTGACGACTGTGGACTAGGAAATGACACAATGAGTACGTATCACTCGCCGCCCCATTTCTTTTGGTATTGATATGTTCTCCGAGCTTGGCATTTAGGTTGCAAATGTTTCATCACCAAGCGAGGTGACATATCAATACCAAAACCATCAACCCGAGCTACGAACAACACCACCACCGTTCCGGACCATCAGAAACCCCATTTCTTCCTTTACTCATATACACATAAATATTAGAATTATGCCACCATATGAAAGTTACAAGTAGGACCGAAAAGAAATGGTGACAGCATGAAGAACTGGTTACGTAATAGACTGATACTAAAGAGCAACACAGCAACCGCAATAAATTTGTTCGTTTGAGGCCACAGTTGACGAACGTTGACGAAGACAACACGCACCTTTGGTAGCCCCACTGACTTCTCACAGCAATACTATAGGCTGACGAGACAGTGTTACTGAAGTACATGAAACAGTCCACAGCTTCAAGTACGCCTGAGTAGGAATACGTCAGTCTTCAAGCAGCGCACTGCACATGGAACTGCGAAATGCATTCTATACAAACCAGTCTGGTATTGTCTACATTTCTTGAGCAAAGAGGCTGACGAAGTCATCCACGTGCTCCATGTCGGTCAGTCTAGCGCCCAGGAGAAGCTCAACACCAAGCTCACTGAATCTCTCAAGTGCACCTTCCGGAATTTCGTCCATAACAAAAGTGAATAGGAAGCAAGAGGTTGGACAACCGTGACCAATACCACCGTATGTGATACTGGTCCAAGGTGGTTGTCCACAAAGCCTCACCCTGTTTGTTATTGAGCACACAGCGATCTTAACAAATGCACGTATTTCCATGGAAATTTCCCAAGAGAATCCCAAAAGAATTTATGAGCAACCGAACTGAAATCGGCTTTTAGGTCCGACGTGATTACGATGGTCGGCTACTTGTGAAAGTGACAACACCCCAATATCTGTGTAGCCGATGTACCCTCGACTGGATCGGAATCCTCACCGTTCTTCACGTATCTGACTTCCTCTAGGCTTAGTGAACCGATGTAACATAAGGCCAGTGAGGAACTTAGACGCAACAGATACTACGCTGATATCTCTGTGATTGTTCTACAGACTTCAGATCCCCATTCTAAAAACGAGAATTACTGTTGGTGAGCACCAATCATGAGGAACCGCTCTAGTTTTCAAAACTGTCTGAAAGAGTTGTGACAGTTCTAATACCAACATTTGCTCAATATTTTTGAAAAGAGGAGGATAAAGCAGATCCAGTCCACGAACTTTGTTATACTTCAATAAATTAGGCTTCAGTGCCACTTCCGCTTTCAACGGGGGAGGCATCTAGAAAGCAGTGACTGAAGATTCGTGTCCCGTCGTCAACCCGGTCTGGTTGATGCGCACTTGAACTTTTCATCAGAATATTCAGTCTGCCCGTGAAATCCGTGGGATCAGCCGGTAACAGGTGAACCATCGTTTTCATCTTCGGTTTCAACTGCACCAACTGAAAGAACCATGGAAAACCGCTTTTCCCCTGTGCAGATATAAAAGGCCTGCTTCACATTTTTTGACTGTTCGACCAAGTGGTTCACCGTCTTTGCGCAACCTCCTGGTCAGTTTACGTTCAAGTTACCGGCGGTCATCACTGTAATCACAGCCAAGTTGGATTGAGCGATGCTTGTTCATAAATTTTGTTAACGTGAAAGAAATCTGATTATGTCACAACTGTTCCTTCGGAACATAACTCTTCACAAGTTTACACAACTGATATGATGTGTTCCCACTGTTTTTTATATTCCCGTAACCGAGTCGCATTGAGCAATTTGTTCACCAACGCCTCCTGGTAAGCGTTTTTTACACTGTCATCGCTCGGATGCCAGTCAATTAATTATAGAAGTGCGTACAATTGAATGGATGAGACTATGGGTCAAAAGGTCAAGAACAAGAGATACGTTGTAGTCCTCTTAACCCATAACCTTCCATTCGTTTAAATAAACGCCCTTCTGACCATATTCTTGCTTGATCTGATTATTTTAAACGGCTTATGACATCAAACGAAACGCTGACGTCCCACAACACAAATATTATCGCTGTTTTTAATTACTGTGGCATTCAGCAAACCGGTAGGTCTTGTTCAGGCTTATAAGTAGTTCTGCGTATTTTCTAGCATGATTGTCTCGTTCAAGTCACAAGATAGCTTTTCTTACGAACTATCTCGCGTAATGCTGTTGAGCGATTAATCTCAATCGGTAAAATGAATGAACTGAATGTACCTGATTGTATCACGCACCTTTGGATACGAAAACATCAGTTACGCGTATTGCAAAATCCGACGGAAAAATATCATGATGGTACCTGCATAAACTATGTAAGACGACTTATGATGGAGCATTTTGCTACGTTCATAAATGTTTCCCGTTTAACAGTCCAAACGTTTTAATTGGGCCAAAAGAAAGCCGAATTTTGTTGCAGTCATTACACTGGGGAAAATCGGGAAAATCTGGAGGTAGAAAATAAGGGGAACGTTTTACAGTAGCTTATGAGCCAGTAATCAATACTGACTACTCCGCGCTCTTAGTATTGAAGCTGTTAGTTTGACAAGATGACGTTTATAGTCCGGCATGTAAATTGGCAGACGTTATTACCAGGATGCAAGTCAGTGGTATCATTACGGCCTCAACGCTGGAGCGTCATGAGTGAGACTAGCACCAACGCCCAAATTGTAACTGACAAAGTCCAACATGACCTCTAAAGCAGACTAGGAGTAAAAGATGACCTGCAAATGCAATTGCGCCAACAAACCCGTGTGAAGCCGCTACTTTTGTTTAGTGGTGACGTTTCACTCCTGATGCAGTAACTCAATCAGATAAGAGATATACCTTTTTAAGAATGGTCACAAGGTTAGTCTTGGCTCATCATCCAATGTCCTCATTCTATAATTCAGCCACACACCAGTCAACAGTCATGGGTAGTCAGTGAATCGAAAAGACTCAAGATATTAGGTCGCTGGCAGCGCTTGCTATAATGCGTTTCGTGCGCGCCAGATATTTCCATGGAAGTTGCTGAATGTTCAGTGTGCCATGGAGTCGAACCTCGTTTTTCCTCCGAAGCTCGAGGTGAGCTCCTAAAAGCCACTTAACCGTCCGAAACTTTCCAACTGACTAAGGGACCTGCCCCGCCAGCAACCCTTAACCGTTGCTTATTAATAATTACCGACGAATATTCTCGCTTTTAGTTAGCTTTTGAAAGTTCCGAACAGACACTCCAACATACATTCACTCTGACCGCAGATCATCATTCATTTCGACTAGTATCTAGCAGTTATTCACTAAAGGGGAGTGGCGACAAGCAGAACGACATCGGGCAATCCCCAGGATAACGGTCAAGTAGAGCGTCCAAATGAAATGCTTTGAAAAATCGTGGTGTTCATCTCAATCAATAGGAATTCGTTCTTCCTGACGTACTACATTCCGTCAGACTACTCTTGTATACTGCAGTTGATGCTACTCCACGTGAAAGACCGTTCCTTTATAATCGGAGATCTACGCTCTAGACAACTTTTCTGATGTTGCCGAAGATGAATTATTTCTATACAACCCAGAGTAGGTATACATCCACTTTCTTAATGGCAAGGAGGAAACCGCTTCTATCCAGCACCTGACCCCATAAGTAGAATTCATATCCGAGACGCTCCTACAGAAATAACCGACATTTTCGACCCTAATTACGTCTCTATCACGGAATAGCATAAGGGTGTTATCCCATCTGACAGAGACCAAGCCAGTCCAGTCCCCCTATTGATGATCACTCATGTAATCTAGATACATCGGTCAAACAGCAACGGTGTTCACCTATAAAGTCCGATAAACAGAGAAGCACAAACCTATTGCATGTTAGCACTCACACTACTAAAAAGTGTGCCTTTAAAAAGTGCACGCGCGCTCAACCATTTTCTTTGTTGTCTAGTCATTTTTTGGCTGAGGAGAGTGCTAAAATTCTATTGTGCTTGTTTTACCTCTGAGTTTTTGATTCATTGACGTTTGCAAGTTCAGTTACCGTACCGCAGTTGTTGGATGAATGAAGCCTACCACTCTGCTTCTGACGCGAAATCGTTTTACACGACTAAGTTTAACTGTCTGCAACAAGCGGTGACCGTCATCATTACCACCATCACATACAGCAATACATCAGTGGTTCATACTGACGTTTAAGTGTCACACAACCATGAAAAAGAGCAAACCCTGTACGAAAAGGGAAGAAAAAGACCTAATTGATAAAAACAGCCTCGTCCATATTCAAACATTCAGCATCAAGGTGCCTACATCTTGCAAACAAACAGCCGAGCTGTAAGTGAAAGTAGGGCGTCATCCTTACAGCTTTCACTGTCCCACGTCATTAGTTGCACCCACCTCACAGACAACTCGGCCAAACAATGACCTTCAAATCACTGAACCCGATTAGCCACCATCTTAAGTGAAGTTTCCAGCAACTGATTCTGAGGGTCGCCAGGTCCCAAGCCTAGGAGACGAACCCGACCTACAGTGGCTAACCCCTTCCTGAACGATTTCATTTGTCTATGCCAAGTCACCGTCTGTCCACCTCGCACCTTAAGCCAGACGGCCGTAGCGTTGGCGAAGAGTGCTCGGTGTGTCAGACGACTAACCGGCACCTTTAGTACACGACCTAACCATCTAAGTCGGTGCAAATATGAGGACTGAGAGTTCTTTCGACAATCACTATCAAGCACCCACCTTCTTACCTCTTTGTTGTTTACTCGTTGGTCGCATACGATACGAGCGATCGAACGCAGAGATCGGTGATCCAAGATGGTTCACATCTACCCTGCACGGCCAGGTTTCGTTGCCATAAAGCAATACAGCCCCCACTGTCGCCTTATATACGCGACCTTTGAGCATCAAAAAGATAATTACCTCTCTGTTACCACATATGCTCCAGACCTGCGAACACTGCTCTAGCCTTGGAGATACGCTCTCCTATTTCATTTCCCACATCTCCACCGCCGCTGATGTAGCTTCTCAAGTATACAAACCGGTCAATAACCTCTGACTTCAATCCTGATGCGTCCGCGTAGTGTCCCGCACATACCCTAAGTAGGTTTCCATTAACGAATACATCGCCCACAGAATCCATCCTGGAACTTGTGCATCCTACTCAACACTTCAATCACTCTTTTATTACGTCGACGGACACACGATAAGAAACAGACAAAGACAGTGTACTAGCCTTAGTCCAGCGGTACGTGCACGTAGTATGGCCAGAACAGACAGCTGACGAACTTGTACCTTTCCGATCGAGAACGACCGAATTGAGCCCTTAAAATGAGTGTCTAGTTTGGAGAGCACTTGTGGCGATTCCGAAGAGACTGCGATCAACCATCCCTGATGAACTCCATGATGCTCACCCAGGTATCGTAAAAATGGAATCGTTATCCATATTTTACGTGTGGTGATCAATGCTGGATGGTGACATTTTGCCAGTGGTTGTCACGTGAACCATGCCAAGAATACCAAATGCAGCCCCCAAAATACATGGGCAACTGGCTACTGGTGCATGGTGCGAAACCACCTAGATCATGTGCTCCCGAAAACATCAAGCTCAGGAAACGCCGAATCTTCGATATTTCCATTCTTCGAATCACACGACGCATTCACGGCCTAGTCAACGACCCATGGCAAATTACGCCTGCGCTGATCCCAGCGTGAGCGCCATCGGGTAGACCGTGTTCAGGCTGGATAGCCTCAACGAACGGACGAAGAGGTGACGCATCCGCGTGATGCGCGATCGGCCTTTCCACATGCATTGTGTGCATGTCTATCGATCGATCAATAACCTTCTGGAGTGACCATCTATCTTATCGACCGTGAGAACTAATCGTACACACGTCCTTTGTTCACACACTGCGTAATGCGTCACGTTACAGCGATTGCTCTGCAACTGCTTGTTGTTGCTGCAATAGACTGTTTTATCATTCTATTAGCATTCTGTTAAGGGGCAACTGTAACTATTACCTAAAATCAAATTTACGTAATCACAAAAATTTTGCAGAAGCACTCTGCAGCTTGAGGCTGCGAAGCGCGTTCCGAAAGATTTAGCAGAGTGCAAAATAGCGTCTAACACTGTGTGCTGTTGGAAACTTGTTAAACAGCAACACCCTGTCGTCGGCAAAATCAAGGTTAGTCAGTCTTCCATCAGGTGGGTCCATGCTAGCAACTTGAGTGTCGCAGGCAGTCCTCTATTATTTCGTCTACCACAAAATTAAACAAAAATGATGAAAGGGGACAGTCTTGACGTACGCCGCTCATGGTGTTGAAGCTGTCAGGCAGCTCACCGTAAACCTTAAGCTGAGCTGAAGTATAAGGATAAGGCATCGACAGTATATCCACATACTTTATCGGTACAGCCCTGCGTCTAAGCGACTCCAAAACTGTACATCGATCCACCGAATCGAACGCACCTTCACAGTCGAGAAACGTGACAACAGTTGGCCGGTGATACACATGACGCTGCTCCAGAATTTGACGGAGAGTAAAAATTTGATCAGTATATTCTTTTACAGGACGAAGTCTCGTCTGATCTCCCCTAGTACCTGTCCCTCAAGCTGCAGTGGAGTCGAGGAAGTGTGATGGATGCCAGACCCCTAATAGTGACTGGGATCAAACTAATTCCCGCATGGTTTTCGCAAGAGTCCCGGACTCCGTTATTTAATATGGGAACTACTGTCGAGTGCTCCCAGCACGGAAGGATGGTCTCCGTCGCCCACGCAAGTTAAGGAAACCGAGTCAAGGCCACTACTAACACATCCCCCACCTTCTTTGGAAAGTGCCGGTAAGAGATCATCTGGACCAGCAGCGCTATTGTTTGAGAACTGAAATGCAATTGTGGACCTGTCTCAGCAGGTGGTGCTAAAGCTACTACCCAGGGTGTTACACCACAAGTTTGTGGCGGCAACACGGTAGAAACAGGAGGCTAGCCAAACTGAATCTGTGTTTGCCCACCGCTCTAACCTACTGGACTTATTAATGAAGAGTGTGTTATCAGCCTCGCTGATAGCTTCACTGACAGACGGTCGCTTTGGGTCAGTAGCATAGATAGGCTTGAACAGACCACCGACGTTCCTTGAAGCAGAGGCGGTCTTCATTCCCTTAATATTCCCCACTAACCAAGGCTCACGATCAGCCATCAGGTTACGCTTCACTCTCCTACGGATATCTCC
>QNGE01008540.1:0-16432 GCA_008508345.1 Paragonimus westermani | reverse complement strand
AAAGTCTATCTGAATGCGAAGGCTGCGATCAATTGTGGGTGATATTCAAATTGAGAATGAATTTAATTAGACTTCCATGTCCGAGTAGAAAAGTGACGACTTCAGGGAGACTATTTGACCATCAGTTCAAAATAATGTTCACCACAGTGAAAAAGGCAAAGGAAATGCGAACTGCTTGATTGATAATGTGCTAACAGTTTGCCCTTATTAACCTAGAACAACAAAAAGCTTGGGGAAGGCCAGTCTAGATGACTGAGAAATTGAGCATTACAAATTGCTCGTAACATTGCGTCCTCATCAATACATTCATTAAAATCTTAGTATGCACTCGCGGTTTCAAGTGATGGTTTAGCACAAGTTGAACGCTGCTCACACTTGGATATCAATTTTTACTAAGCACCTTACATTTGACAGAGGGATCCAATTGTTCATAACAACTAGCATCCAGTTGGTCCCAATCAATTGGTGCCTCTTAGTGGTGTGTATCAGCCTAACAACCCAACTAAGGTCGATCAGCGGTTCTCATGAGTAAAGCGCAAGTGTAGTTTTCATTACTCCGTTTATTTTAGGTCAAACAAGTCGCTTGCGAGTAATGCTGTGACGAAGAAGCCCCACTGTTAATTCCAGACGAATGATACATTTTTCACCAACGGGAAGAATACTGTCTGCTTGTTGCAATTCTGGTTTGACCCATTGAACAAGTTCCTCTGTAAAGAAATGTGAACTCCTCGAGTGGAATCACCAGTCTTCCGGCTGAATAAATTATTGTTGTCAGTACTTTTAATGAAGAATTCTACGGTTGTAGTCTATTGGTTTCATTATGAGCGGAGCTATGGCGCCAAATGCACATAAACGACTAGACCCATTAAAAGCTTCACTTCCAAAACGAGTCTTATAAGTTTTGGCTACTTGTTTGGTTGTCTCACTAGCAAATAAGTTTCAAACGTGAATTAACGGTCTGCTAAGTATGTGAGCAGTACCGCTTATTCGGAAACATGGCCAAAGATATGCAATTGATTGCTTGGCTTGTTGATTTGGAACTATTTCAGAAACATCCATTATCACAAACACTATGGTGTCTTCAAAAAGCTGACTTACTCCAGTTCACTTCAAACTTTACCAGGGGAATATCGATGCCTTTGATTGGTTAGTTCATTCAATCACTTCAATACTAAGCGGGTGCTGCTAGAACGTATGCTGCTGCCTTTTGTAATATTACACTGAGAAACTGGATTACAGCGATATTGGAAACTTTGTCTTAACTAAAACCACACCCACTTTACCTTAATTTATCGGACAGGGTTTCACATGAAATAGATAATTCATCATACAAGGATGGCCGCAAATCGATACTCCAAGTTGCTCTGGTCTTGATCTCTTTCTAGGTAGTCCTCCATACACCGTTGTTTTAGACCTAGTAAATATGCTCCACTATCTGTTTAAATACATATGCTGAGAATGTTGGTGCATTGTGCAACTCTGTCGAGAACGTTCAAGGCACAACTCTACAGGATTAGCTGACAAAATTACTGAGATTGTATGAAAGTCATCAGCAGACCTCTTCAGAACACCCACACATGGGTTTTAGTGTTAGCAGGATTGGGAGTCTAATTGACAGCTTTGTCGCTTCAGCGCTTACACACATGCTTAAACCTCACAGTAAAATTTCGTTCTATGAACTACCTCGAAGTTTCACTTTCGAATGATCTTCCATGTTCACAGCATGTACTGGCGATCCATCAAAGGTTCGACGAGTGTGGCTGGTTGCATAAAACTATTCGTCATGAACTATGTGCTGTCTCCGCCTTTCCAATTGATATTTCAAAGTTTTCTAATAAAGATTTTATTAATTTCCGTCAGATGCTTAAACGCCTCTTTCCTTACGGTAAACATTGTCCCACTGTTCTCGGTGAATGCATCAATTTTGACCTACCCAAAGAGTCAGATGTGCTACCACATTTATCCAAGCTTCTTTCCACGACATTCACAGCGTGGTTGTCAAATATTTTTCAAACTCTGTAAATTTACGGCTTTTCTTCATCGGGTTTTGGTTTTCTGCCACATCAACAAGTGTCTTTGTGGTTGATCCAGTCCAGTGGCACATTCTCACCGTTGTTTTTTTTCCACCGCTGACGATGATGATGGCAGTGTTGATTAAGCACCCACATTTGACCATAAATGAAAACTTTGACCTGTGTAATCAGGAGCGTAGGATGGGTAGTGGGATTGGCCCGGTTTCTTCTCACTGACATTTTCATTTACCGTGTGAAAAGGTTTGTTACCTGTTCACTCATGTTAGTTATCTACCACAGCAGGACACTATAGTGACTTTAGCCAGATTATCATGGTTTTACTGGTGCCATATGCAAACAGACGGATACATTCACGTAAAAGTGAAATAGGGGCAAACCATGCTTGTGCTGGTCCGTGTGAACTAGTACTATAGCCCGATGTTTGTTTATGTCCTACGGTCTGGTCCTTATTTGGAGTGTGTGTATAAATCTAGAAGGGTTTAACCATTGGATTGTCACAGCGCATTGTTTATTCATGGCCGCTGCCATTTCTGACAAACATGGGTGAGGCTGATGCAGACAGTTTGCCTTTCAGGTCGTGAATCTTGAAGGAAAGATGCAAGCGTGAAGTAACTGATGTGAAGCTGACTATATATATAAAAGGCAATTCTAAACAACTGTCACTGATTAACCGTTGGGTGGGGTCGATCAGCCGTTTGTAGGTGGTTTGAATTCTTACAAACGCCGGCTGCGAAAACAAGGTTTTAGGACACCGTTTTGTAACCAGCTTATCACACTGACCGTCAATAAAGACGTGCACAGCTACTTCAGCCCAGTTACCCCACAGACTTGAAAACAGGATCTGTGAGAACTTCTTAAAATTGGCCAGGGCGTCGCGGAAGAAAATACGGCGGTTATGAAACTGCGCTCGTGCACTCACCCATAACCCCGATTACCACGACTTAACAGTGCGGCGGGTGAGCATCCGAACTATCTTTCTGATACACACTCAACGAATGTCGGTTTGCCTCTATGGCGCGTGCAGCATTGATGAGAAATAACTTTGTAGAACCAGCTAATAACTAGGTCGTTCGTTGTCACTCAAACCAAGTGGTTACCTTAGGACTTATTTGAAAAGCACCATGATCTCACTAACGACAGCAAACTGTAGAAGGTGATGTGTTTACCTGTCAGAAACATTCATATCTTGAATGTGTGTACATTACCAGGGTTATGGTGATGATAATTACATGAGGTACATTCCAAACCTCCTGTCCACAATCGAGCTGTCATTTAAACACAAAATTGAAACATAACTACATATGTAACAGGACCATCAAATGTTGCTTATTTGGTCTTGCGTTCTTACAAGGTGTCAGTAAACGTGGACAAGAATGTGCGCTTTAAGCGCACTTTGATGCTGGTGTTCGTGACAAAAATGAGGAAACTTCGAATAGTTCAGCTGATTTCTGTAGGCTTCTCAAGGGAAACACATTTTACTCTCATTTGCTGACTATTCAGCAAAATCTAACGAAAAAGGCTCAAGTTGAGCTTACCAAGTAGAACATCAGATGAGGATAGAACACTCGCGACTGACATAAATGAACCTACACGCAAATGCTTATGGAGTCAATGAAATGAGACACGCGAGCGCACATTCACGCACCCACACAACTGTACCAACTGTTGTAGGCACGACACCGCCCTACCTTGGTCGAGCTAGTTTCGAGTTCGAAGGACAGATAAGCGAGATCTGACACTGCTAACACTTTCTCCGGCCTTGCCCCTTCAACTGTGTGCTGGATGTGGGTATACACGTGGAACTACAAAAGATGCAGTGTAAACTGTTCCTGTCAATGTATGCACGCCAGCATGCCCTGGTTTCTATCCTTGTGACACGAAAGCCATCACCTCTGACGACTGCTCTCCGATACATCTAAAATACCGTTAGGTCCAACCACACTTCACTTTTCTGAGTCCAACACACAAGAATACAATCAAGCAGCCTGTGTAATACGCCGGCTTTGGAATGATCAGAAAGGCCCCGTTATCACTAGTTCTGTAAGCATACAGGAACAGTTTTCGCGAAGTTATTTGATAAGTCTAACCTTCGAATGCCAGTTGCATGATATATCCAGAAACAAAAATCAGTGTACACGCAAAAGAGTACGTTTGCTTAGTTGCGCAGTCTAGGCGCATGTATGCCAAGTGTTTGGACCCCACAATAGGATCTCTGTTATTTCCACTGGTTTATGACACCTAAGCCCCATTGGTTCTGACTGAGACATCGCTGCCAATAAAGATGGCCAGAAACTGGCCTGGATAATCATCTAGATTCCCAGGTGCTTTTGTAGTGTTTGCTTCCCAGTATTTGAAAAATACAAAAGAGTGTTTATGTCCACCTCTGAGAAAAGTTTTCGGTAAAAACAAACCGTACTGAAAAGGAAGGATTCACGGACCTGACTGATTGGGATTAAAACTCAACTAAACCAGCAGTCGGAAAATAATGATCGTTAGACAATTTGCACAATTGTAGTTTAGCAGTGAGTCTTCAAACTAATTCCATTTCTAGTGATTGCAGATATTCAACAGGACATCTTGAGATATTCTATTTCTGGCTTTCCGACCCTTCCCCGTGTAAAATAAATATCTCTCACCAAGAGGTGTACTATGTAATCTCTGAACTAGGTGAGTTTACGTTTTAGACGTTCTGCATCTTCCATCACTGCTCATACCTCCGAACTTGCAGACCAACCGATAAACAGGGTGGTTCATGGAAAATCTTCTGAACGAGGATTAGGGCGACCTATCTATTTGTGAAGTTAGCACCACTGAGCAAGCCAACCTGTCAGCTCTTCCTGCGCCACGTATTAGCAACAACATAGTTATGAAGCGCGCTAATTGGTAAGTGCAAACCCTGAGCTACTAATCACACAGTGGGTAGAGGAACAACCGCTGAATGACTAATGTGGAATAGTGTGGACTAAAGACTCACCAAACCACATACGAGTGGAGAATAAAAACCAACAGAAAGGCGGTAACGATACACTTTGCTGCCGTGCGATCCAGTGGTTGTATGAAAGAAGAGAATGTGCTGGACTTGATTCATAAACCGTCTGTGTGAGGGCGTAGACGGACGCAGGGTGACTATGTTTTGAAGGCGAACAATTAAATCCCAGGTAGGAGTAAGACGTCGCTCGTGCGACTTACAATCATTCTTCACACAACTTCATTAATCACAGTTAAGCCACAAGCAACCCAGCCAACTAACGGTAACACGCACAGAACTAAACCTAAGTAATCACTGCAGTGGAGCAAATTCGGGTCAGCCAGACGTAACTCAGCACGGGTTCTTTTCATTTCTTACTATCAAAAGTCGTCGCTTTCATTTTTCATCAAAGTGGTTTGGGGCTGCGCAAAAGGTGTACTTCCTGATGTGTGGTAGAACTGTATCACTGCTGTGTGACCTAACCATCAAAGTCTATATGTCTATGATTTTTACACAAATGAACGTGATAAATCCTGGTATTTCAAAATCTGTCTTCTGACCTGCTGGCTTCATGCGCGTGGACAGTAAGCGGGGTGGGCAACTGACTGTGAACATCGGTTGGAGAAAATCTTCACTACGTTCGAAAGCCGCAACCAGTTGCGACCACATTTGCCATCTTCAGTTGAAAATGCTTGAGTTGCGATCTCACATGTACAAGCATTAGGTGTGAGTAAGATTTGTGGTTGACGTAAGTGATGTACCAGGTTGCGGAAATGCTTCCCATTAGCAATCATGTTATTCAAAATACAGTCCCATAGGTAGAAAAATCAATCGCGGACATCCACAGCCCTGTTGTCTTTATTGGGTACCACTTTGGTGTCACAGTCCTAAGACAACTCCATGCACTCTATAGCTGCAACGTTAATGCCATTCAGTCATCTTTTAGCACGGAAACTGCCGGACGACGTCAAGCCGAACGAGCAAGATCATCATCGTAAACAGACTAATATTGACGATAACATCAATAGCAACGACTGGCACTCCTGTTTATTTGGCATACAATCGTGAGAACTGGAAGCCCTGGGTAGATAAAAGGGGAGAAAAGAGTGGCAGTTAGATCCATTCAAAGCTGTACCCAGTTTTATGGACCAAAATTCAGGCTAACTGCGCCGGGTAGGCAGACAAACAATTTGTGTGTTGATGTTTACAGAGCATTTTCCATTCGACAGTGCGTATCATATATCTCATTGTTCATCCATTCCCCACGGATATCGCAATCAACAAACAACAACACTGGTTTCATTGTAGCAGATTAGCCACAAGTATTTCGAACACCTATGATAACAAGCTGTGATACATTTGGGTTTGGAATCAATAGAAAGAACGCCGTCTGGATTGATAAGTGGTATTTTTCTTCGCGTACCTACACTGAGCCATTATTCCCCATGTTACGTTTCATGGTGAGTGGCCGTGACCTCTTTCAAGCGCTTCGTCTGATAGCCAGACCAGACTAACCGGTAAGAATTTAGCTGTACAGAGAAGGTCATTAGGTAAGCGGTTTTATAACCAAAACGTTTATATGCTTCATTATCGATATGTGGTGCCGATGAAATCTCGGAAGCTGGGTGAAAATTAGGTCCAAATGTAACGCATGTCGAAATGGCATTGACAAATGTCGGTGATATGACCAAATATGGAGGATCTTCAATTTATGACCGGCCGTAGCGGATTTGGGAGACAGAACAAGCCGCGTTTATATTGGTTGTCAGCGTGGCAGCACTCCAACTGAGGCTCGTAAAATGTCACTTCGTTTCCCACGAACATACTTTGTGAGAGGAAAACTTGTTCGTTTTACCTGATTCAGAAAAAGCGAGCAGTGAGACACTTTCCCTGACCATTTTGTTCTTACGAGTGATACAGTAAATCGGTGTCCAAAATTTGAGATAAAAAACATCTGACGTAGCATGCACACTTTTACTACTCGTTTAAAGTTATCCAGCTGGGGGGAATCACGAGTATTGATGCATAGGGGGTCTTTAATATTACATCCACCCACCACACTAAGGTATACTCCCACAGACATCACTATATTGGGTAATATATTTCCAGCGTACGGATAGTGGTGCGAATTGCAAACGTAGCTTCCACCTAAAGTGTTAATGACCTAAGGCTTGGCATGAATTGCTTAACACTTGGATACAACCAGTGTGATCGGTTACTTAGTGCACTGAATCATATCTCAACCGGAAATTGTTGTTCAAATTGTCGACCAAAGTCATCAAACTGTTTCGGCTATGCTTGCATTGACTGGCCAACGGTATGTTGAATGAATATCAAGTAGAAGTATTTGGTGGTGATTTTGGCTTAGTGGGGTTTAGGTTGAATCCTTTATGAGCTCTAAGCTAACTGGTTAGTGATTTCATGCTCGCACATAACATTGTTGTTGGTATTTCGGTGACTACTGCAGTTAGAGGAAGATTCTCCGCATGAACGTTAGCCAGGTTGCTATACTGTAGAAAGAACTGGAAATAGTAACACGGAAAACCAGTAAGCACACTACAACATTTATTAGTAAGAATACTTATTAGAATTGTAATTCCATTTGCCAGCCATCGCTTTAGTGGGTTTCAGTGTGGAACTTATAAGGTATCCCGCCTGGGCCTTCAGTTCCTTGGATAGTTCAGCGAATTCCGTAGGAAACAGGAAGACGGGATGGTGGGTGAATCTAGATGTGAAATTTCCGGGCAGCTGGAATAGCTTCCAGTTCAGCACTTCCCGCATTTTGGCATGGCGCATCTTTTGCCATTTCGGATCCAGTTGAAGCTCACATTTTCACAACCGGGTCTCTTCTGTCGAACAGAACTATCAAGCCGTCCCAAGTTTCCCATTGTCAAAAACGTCTATTGATTGCTCTTTAGAGATCATACGAATGACTTGGTAAGAATATATGCTCAACATACGAGTGTTTACCCGGTACTTCTGACGCAATGCAACTAGATCTAATTTCCCTTAACACAGGGACACTACATTTGTTCAAAAAAAGTTCAACCCCACTGCATACCACCGTACATCGAATCAACAAAAACAGCATGCGAGTGTTTGACCGTCCGTCTCGATAGCATATTGGTAGAGTCTGTCTCTTCGGTACTGCGGTTATTGCGACGTGAAGCATGAATGACACTAAGTCGAGCTAATAGCATTCCCATCCTAAGATCGACATTTACAAACACGTCACCTCTAACATAATTTTAATTATGCCGTTCGTGACCTCCAAATAATATCCCATGTATCACGCCGGGTTACGGAAGGGATAACACTTAATAAGTAGTGTCCAGCCCAATAGATATGATGATCCGGCTTTTCTGTGCATACCCAGTGAGTGTGACGAACTGAAGTTTGGGTAGCAACCAGGATCTAGAATCCTCCCTCATCATCAGCTTTAACAAGGCAGTCTGGGAAAAGAACTGAGAGCCACCCCGTTTTAGTTGCCACTATGTACATAAGTCCGTTTAATGCAGACCTATGGAGCTGTATAATTTGGTTGCAATCATTACGTACACAACTTTACTAAGGTGAACCCACTTGAATTCTCTCCTTTTGCTAACGTGATCTTCATTGCAACACCCCTGAGGAAGTTCATCGAGATGGTTGAAATATGGATTATTACAACTTGCTCGTAATCTTCGGTTCTTCTCAGTCTATGAACTTCTTATCTGAAGTTGGCTACAGCGAGATGCTATCACTACGTGAATATATTTACTCGAAGTTCCGGCTTTGAAAATATTTGGAGCAAATGTCCTCACCGATAATTTGCGTCTGTTAAGCGTAGGTTCATTTCATTACGAAAATAGACAACCAGACACCCAGTAGACCTGTGCTTATATGTTGTTCCCGTGCTCAGCTTCAGAGATTCAATTTTTACGAGACAGACAAAATTTTCATTAAAGTTTTGCAGGTTTAATAGATTATTTTTCCCGGCCATTACACAAAGCATTAAGCTAATTGTCACTCCAATGTCACTTGCGGATACTGCTGTGCACAAACTTACGACTGAGTTTATGTATTTCATTGGGAATAAAAAAGCGAGGGTGCTAGGTGAATCAATTTGACTTGCGCCTGTCTCGAACGAGCTTGAGACGGTTCAGTTTGCCTGTACGCCGAATGGCAGACACTGCTCAGCATTACCCCTGTTGCACATGGTAGTAAAGTGTATTGTCCCACCTGCTTTCAAAATGTGGATGGCCCAGCGTGTTTCAGATAAAGAATTATACTGACCTGATGATATACTTTGAAGTTACAGGTAATAGGATTCAACAGTGAGCACCTTGTGGGTAAGTTCCCATATGCTTAGGAAGTTTTTTATCATTCTGACAGGGCAATTTTACAAAGTTATGTGCCACTGTTTAGAAAGGCTGAAAAATTCCACTTATGGATAGTACACCCCATTTACACAGACCAGTTAGAGAATGCGCTAGTACCTCATAGATATGTATATATTCTTTGTTCCGAAATAGAACACCGTAACTTTCATCTGTGGCCACCCGCAGATCGATCAATTAATTAGAGATAAAACGTGTAAAGACAAACTAGAAGGCAAACTGTTTATGATACCGAGCTATGATGAATCAAGCTGGTAGACAGAATCATATGAGCCTAACTTCTACTCCAACTGGTGAAATTCTGGGTATGGAAGGAAACCACTTCATTCAAAGCGCGTACACGAACAACACAAATGGCAACGTGAATATTAGCCAAAAATAGCGCCGTGTACAACAGAAGTACTTCTGAGCATTGTGGCCAACATTTGGACGCATCGGCTGATCTTAGTTGGGCGCCACCAAGAAATCTTCAGATCAACCACTTTTTGGGTGCTGAATATGTCCCCTAAATTTTGAGAGTGAATGTAATATGTAGAGCGTACGTATATTGTTTGTGGTCATTCATTCGTAATCAGCGACCACAGTGAAGACACTAATTCTGAGTAGGACATAGTAGTAGTTCTATTGGTGTGACTTTATGCTGGCCTGAAAGAACAACGGAGTTTCCTAAAATTTAAACCTCAACAGCTTGCTTAGTATCGGTTCCATGCCTTCCGACATAAAGTCTGCGGATTGCGTCACCAGTTCCATTGAAAAACACTCAGTCGAATTGGATAACGACAACCAAGAAATCAGTCAAGTTTTCCATACTGACTGAAAAATTATCGGTTTATGCCTCGCTGATAAGTAGTCGGGACTCTGACTGTTAGGAATTGAACGTTACTCTCAAACAACCATGACTTTCGAATCCCGAGACACTTCTCTGGCCGGCCGCTATCACTTGACCCGGATATATGATGTTAGGTCAAATTAATCAAATAATATGTGAGCAGTCCCACATAATTTTATGAGCAACAATTTGATTTGGAGAAAAACCTGGACAGTGAAATGTTTCACTTTGTGTCCGCTGAACTGACGTTTCATAAACTGAGCATGCATGAATGTGCTGACAGTCATAAGTTTCGATAGAGATATTCAAAGGGAGGAAACTGCAAGTTAGGGGATAAGGTGGAAAAACGGTCAACACAAAAAGTCTACCTAGATGGAATATTATACACACTTCTCATCCTGTACACTATAATTTTAATACTATGACATACGAAATTCATACACCGTAAACAATCTACCTCTAGAGATCTCCCATTTGAGGACGGACCACTATAGGTTTTTCGCGACTATTTCAGTGAGAGGTATCTCAAGAAGCTACACACTTTTGTGATGCAATCTAAAGGGATGGCACTGACATTCACAGGCAGCATGTAAATACAGAAATTACGCAGTGGAGTCCAAACATCTTACGAAAACTCTCCGAATATTGGCAGAATAGAACTGAACCTAACCGGCGAACGCTTAGTGCTCACTTCTGAGGCGTAGTTTTGATCACAAACTTAGGATGTGTGACATTTCCTTGCTAACCATTTCTTCATCTCCCATTTACATTCCGGCTGTCGTAGTCCGATGCCACTTGTTGACCCAATCCGGTTGGAAGTTTTATTCATGTAAGCTTGCGCATGAGGTTTTGGCGTTTTGGACTTCACTCACTATTTTGTTTTGACATTACGATCTACTTCAGTAGCCCCATTCGAATAAAGCAGTACAATGCACATTCATTCGCGCTGTCTCAACCTCAGCGTCCAACTGCAGTTTACTTGGAAATGCATTAGGCTTAATTCGATAAGAATGCACGCGAAATCTACCATCTCAACCACAGTGAATGTAGATTTTAATGTGAACTTAATCAGTCGTCTCGTTAAGGGTCCACGAGGTAACAAGAGGGCCAGTACCGCAAGTAAGAACACCTACTGTAAGCCTGTTACGTCGTGATTCCCTTATGGGTGTTTTTTGAGCCCCGTAGAGATGGCCGTCCCTGCAAGAAGCACATCCCATGTTAGGACTCAGGACCAATACCCGAAGGATCACACACTGACAGTGATGCCAATAAACAACCAACAGTGTGTATGTGATGGGGCAATACCCTAAATACATACAGGGTGGACGGTTATGAAGCAATATTTGTGAGTCTTTAGGGCAACCGAAAACATCATTCAGTTCTGCTACGACGTCGAATGTTAAGTGTCCTAGCCGTGACTCACCTGTGTGTTTATAACAATTTTTTCTGACGTTGTGTTTATCTCGACACTGGTCGTTTCCGTGTTTTTCATCGTCGACTGCATGTTCTCAAGAATTCTCACAGCTTCCTTCATTAGTTTATGATTTCAGTTCTGTGAATCCTTTCCGCGTAATTCACAATTCTTTATCAGAGTGCACGAATTGTTTTGTTCCAGAAACATCACGTGATTTATAGCATTTAAACAGCCTTTGTTAATTAATTAAAGAAATCAGTGTTTCAAATACATAATCTAATCGGTTACCTGGCCAAACACACTCAGCTGTTTTGCTTCTCCAATAAATGGTCGCTCCGTAAACAATGGAAAAATCTGCCTATTTGGTAACTGATGTGGTCCTTGTGTTTGAACTGTCAAGACAGGTATTCGAACTAGTTTAATTGGACTTTGTTCGTATAACGAAAAAACAAAGCAAGATTATCCACTCTTAAGAGTTATACAATATAACCATACAACAAGCTATACGTGCAGAGGTAGAACTCGCATACGTTAAATTGGCACTCGCGTGAGACCAACCAATTTTAAATCCGTAAATGGTCTGTGATAGATTAGGACCAATTTGTTATCAGAAGCACAAAAAGAGACAGAAGTCGTTTGCTGCCTCCTTCTAATATATGGATGTCTTTTCAGCCACACATATCGATCACAACTAGTCGCTATCATTACGTTCAGCTGTGTTGCGTGCTTTAGTGTATTGTTTTGTTTGTAAACATTATGAAACTACTTGAGCGCCCGCTTACAGCTGTTTCATCCATCCCTACTTGCACGCAGAGGAAATGGATTAGAATAATCGGAAAATCTAATGTTGACGAAACCACTCAACGAAACAACCGTTTTCTCTGATTCGTTTAGGTATGCTGACAAAAAGTGTATATCCTGCTATACAATCCTTTGACGCATGTGAGTTATGTTAACATTCCAGTACTGGTGCCTAACCATATTGATTATCATCTGTGATAGTCCCGTAAGGTCATCAGCACGTGCACATTACGACATTGTACCACCTTTTACTCAATGTATCCATACTCAGTAGGATTTTCACGGAGGTGAAACCAACACAGTGTTTAAGAATTAAACAAAGAAAATGTAATTTAACTGAACTGCATTTTTTCTAAGTACGACGGTCACTAGATTTGCATGTATCTTTGGACACGATACATGGAAGTGTGAATCTGAATTGGCGTGCTAATCCTAGACGACACTACCACTAGCAACATCGTCAGTATACGTACTGGCAACGCGCCACGAGTTTCACCTCAAAAATCCAGGAATTACAGCGGTTTCTTTATAAGTGATCAAACCAATATACTGCTGTGCTTATGTGGGTTCATACAAAATTGTGCAGTAGTTAAAAATAACTAATAAGCTGTTGTGGAGACAGCAAGAGCAGTGTGTACTAGACCTCACTACTTGCATCTTACTCTAAACGATATACCAAACACGAATGTAACCGAAGTTGAAATTGAACTGTAGTGTACCAACCTCAATCCCTGTGACGACAGTCGATTATACCACCGGTTGGTTCGACCAAATAACAAACCGACCGTTCCAGTAGACGATCTGGTTGCTGAAATGGAACCTTCGTGTTCCAGTCGAGTGCACGCAGAAAAACTCATATCCATAGATAGTGCACGTGTTTTCTGAGACGCTCCATTAGTAGTCCATCTAATCCAATCCGAATGTTGCTGTTGTTGTTGTTGTTGCAGCTCAGTTAGGGAAGGCACCGTCAAGAAGTTGGACCCCTTTTGGACCATTTCTTGAGATTGCAAAACCCTCACACGATCGGACTGTTCTTGTAGACTAAGTTTCTTACGTGGATGAACTGCAGCCGGGGTTAGTTTATTGCGAATCTGGTTCCATTTACCTGGAAAATCAAGGCCATCTAGTACTTTCAAGAAGATATCTTTTCCAACCTTAGCTTGTTTTTCGTACGATTTGGTTGTTTCATCTTGCGAAGACAGTCCGAGTGAAGTGGAGCAAAAATGCTGCATATCGGTTTCTTCCTCAGTGAAAAGTTCAAGGGCCGTGCTTAGTTTTCTCGGAGGGGTGATACCCTGGCCGCAAAATTTCCGCCAATATTTGAACACCGGGGTCGATTTGCGTCGTCTAAGTTTATCAGACGCGCGTTGTGCAAGGAAGAGCAGGTCCCCATTTAATGATTGTCTACTTGGGGACCCGGCTGCGGAATAGAAAGCGTGTGTGAGGGATTGATACGACTCAGAGCTTGTAGGAGTTGACCCAGTGACCGAACGAGCGTTCATATTAGGAGCGGAGTTGCTGTGTTCCATGTGCGGTATTATCGAATGGGTCTCTCTAGTTTTCCTGTCTGGATTGTCGTCATCCTCTGTATTATTATTCAACAACGGACGTAAATCCACTTGCGATGAGCTGACGCTAGTTGATGTGTGAATGGAATCACTGGAGGGTTCAGCGGATTGATGAGACACGATTGAAGTGGTCAGTTTGAAACCACTAGACTTTGCCTCAGAGTCAGTTGACTCACGAAACGAATGTCTTATTATAGGCTCAACTAGACTTATTTCAATCATTGGTCCAACTGATCGTCTGGTAAATCTTTTTGGAGCGTTGCTTGGCAAACTGGCTACGTAGTTATCCTCGCCGGTTGATTGAGTAAAGAAGAACGAATGCTGCATTCCAATTTTGCGAACAGCACACTTTTCTACACCGTCTGCCTTTGTCTGCGCAGCACAACGATTTCCAAATCCATCTGTATATGATAATGTGTTTGAGAACTCTGTAACATCCATAAGCGAACTGCACGACTTCTTTGCAGAATCAATAGGAATTTTGACTACCTCACTCTGCAGAGGTCCCTTGTTGCATGCATCTGTGTTTAGACACAGCAAAGAGGGTGAACATGTTTGTGGTGATTTTTGGTCCGATTGGGAATGCTCACGTTGGTCCGGCAATGATAGTCTTTGAAAAGTTGAATAAGAAGTAGGAACGTCATGTGTATTGAATTTTGAATGTCGGATCCCCCCTGATGCGATGAGATCTTCTGGAACAGAAACGTGTGTTTTTATGGCGCGCTGATCTGATTGCGGTAACACTTTGTTTGAACAATATGAACGCTCAGTGACTCGCGTTCCACGTCTGACATTCCCGTTAACATCAGCATCACTGTTTGTTTCGGCATCACTGTTGGTTTCTACGATAACCAAAGGAACTAGATTGACTCTTTCGTCACACATTTATCCGGATACCCGTGTGAGGCTTCACATAATAAACGACGACTTCCTGGATTATATTGTGTCAGGCCATTCTTGCGATATAGGTCACTTATACCGCTTCAACAAATGAGACGAGTAAATAGTGGACATTTGCAGCGATAGTGGGTGTTGTATAACCAATGGAGAACGTGTGCTTCAGTGGAACTTCCGTTTGACTGTGGTCGGAAACGATTGGACGGGTGGAAAATTGTACGAAATTGACCAATATTTGATTGGCCGAGGTTATGACACTACTTACCGTTGCGCTAGTAGTTAAGGCAACATAAAAAGTGAGTGATCAGTGGATGGGTTTACACATGAAGTAGATTTGCAGAACTCGTACGCATATATGAATCGCTGATTCAGACGTTGATAAGTGTAAACTGAACTACCAAATGATAGAATAAATGGTGATTCGCTGCCACCTTTGTATCAAATGAGTTACTATGGGTAGGTATACAAATGGTTTATAATCATTAGTTCGTCGTTTGCATTTTGGCCTAGTTGGAAGGGACCCAGTTATGAAAAACCTTGGTAACCTTTGGATTCGGATCTGCTAGAGTAACAGAAGCCTCAGACCTGACAAACGACCTAACAATGGAGCTCAGAAGCTACACAGTCAAAGTGGAATTTTCACATTTGGGTTCAGGCGCCCATGAATCGTACTGGAATCCACACAGACCAGCTTGGCTGAATTTCTCGAAACGGTTTACGCTGGAATCCACCAAAGCTATCGTTAATCATTGAAACTGTGTTTCTGGTAAACAGTTCGACAGATTTGATAATTTGAAACAGCTAAAAAGACATCTTCCACATTTGAGTCTCACAAAATAACATAGCTATTAAATTCCCCGTCCGTATCGTAAATCCATAAGATAGTGGGATGAAGAGAGAGTTGACTATGACGCTGACATTCTTTACTTTTCTAAGGTCTTCTTATATCAAGTTGCGATATCTGAGTATCCCGTTCCAAGTTAAGGTTCACTCCAAATTTGGTTCGTTTTACGACTGGGTCCTTTACAGACTATCACTACATTTACAAATTGCACTCCAACACAAAACTACTACCAACAACTAACCGACAAGTAGTTGAGGACGTTCTTTACTTACGTTGGACATCACTCACATTTGATGAGAGCTTTCGTGTTCAGAATTTTCAGGTATGTTATTTTAATCGTATTCTCTGCACTCGTATCACTTTTGTAATATAGTAACATATATACTGCTGTTACTGCTAAATAAGTTTAACAACAAAAACCAATGAAATTTAATTCAACTAGTACCGTTTCTTGGAACTGCTCGGGAAACTACCTGATGGGCGTTTCACGTTCCGTCTCATTGATCCTACTTGTTTGTCTATTTAACCAAGTTGAACAAATAAATAACGAATTTTTAAATGAAAAATTTAATATGAATTGGACATCGTTTGAGGCAGTGATCATTTTTCAATACTAAAACAACACTTCAATGTTTTTGACTTATCAGATTTTTTCTTACCATATCTGACCTTCCCTACTCAATATGTATGTATCTTTAA
>QNGE01008539.1:4666-16445 GCA_008508345.1 Paragonimus westermani | reverse complement strand
AGCTACAAACAACACCACCACTGTTCCCAACCATCAGATACTGCCGAAGTCTCTGTGAAAACACACGAGTTTCAGAGTGCGAGCAAGTTATTGTTAAAAAAGGGGAAAGGCACATCAAGACTTCAGTTTCAGTAACTATGGGAATAGCCGAGTGATAATGGAATAGACCGTGTGAAAAACACGTTAGATAGACGAGGTTTTCAAGTTGGAAAATGGGCTGTTCCCGCTGCCGCAAGAAAATGTATTTGATGACAATCCAGTCGTATTTTGATGCCTAGTTTGTGGAAGAATTTTGTTATAAATCGTTATGCATAATGAGGCGTAGGTGTACATGGGATTAGAGAGCAAACATATATGGTGTAGATATTCCTCACATCCTACAGAAATTTTACGAATATTAGAGCTGAGGATAATGATGAATTGTGTTCGGATACAACCAACTTGGAATTGTTGAAGACCTCAGGGGCGACAAACGTCAATGTGAGAGATTGACCAAAAGCACGGACACTGGGAAGTAATCAGTATATATATATATTATATATATATATACATATATATATATATAAAGCGGACAGTCCAATATAGCAAGATATCACTCCGTCATGCAAATCGATGAAGAAAAATTTGAGGACGTGATTTATGAAAAATCATAAAACTTCGAAAGAACCGCTGAAAAAGTGTTGCGAGAGGGATGGGAGAGTTGAAGAGAGACAAGAAACAGGCTCATTGAGAATCCACTGGAAAGCGAGCTCACAGAGGGTAGAACATGTATTTGTCCGATTCGCCCGTGATCGTGCAAATGCCTAGATGCAAAATATGGTTCAAGAAAATCTCAGCATGTACCGACTATCAAAAACGAGGCACTGCTGTGGGCACACAAACTGCCAGCCAATAATCAGTCCCACAGTAGTGGTAAATTCTCTCCGTCTCCTTCGAGAAATCGAGGATATACATGAAATTAAGACTGGTGTTTGAGTGTCACTGCAAAGCAATTGATGGGTCGCATTCAAATTTTAGTGCAATACGTATTGGCCGATTGATGTGGAACACGGCGGACTACATTCTGTCTAGGTACTTAGGTCAAGAGAAGTTGTCATATCAACATACATTCAACCGGCAGAAGTGGTCGATAGGGGACAAGGGTGCTACACGATCCAGCTACCATCAAGTCAGTTTTGAAGCGGTGTTCGTTTCAATATGCAACATCGATTGTGTCACAACCGGAGTCAAGTTAATCCCGCAGGAAGACTGCTGTCCGTAGCACTTCACAAGTGCATGCGTCTGACTGTTCACGAACAATGTGGTCTGAACGTTCACCCCAATCTCACAACCTCCGTCGCAACAATTGGTCAGTTTGTAGTGAGACCCACTAAGAAATTCTTGGTTCCATCATCGAATTGCTTCTTATCCATCACGGTGTTGGTGTGTCGGCATGTTTTCTTTTTGAACGCAGCAATAATTTATTCTGCCTGCTTCCCTTCCACGAAATTAGGGTTTGTGAATCCCGCTGCTGATCAGATCTGTTCTAATGCAGTATTCCATCACAAATTTGATCAAATTTGATTGGGCGACGAGCCAATATGATCATACTTATTTGAGAGCACAGACTAGCAAAGTATGAGAAGATGTTTCCCGGAGGAATCCTGGCATTGTTTGTTTCCCAACCAATTCCATCAAACTAGTTAACACGTACTTCATAGTTGATCCGCTCAACATGTTTCAAAAGTTAAAGTTAAACACTTGTGACCGACAGAATTGTGGGGAATACAACTTTCTCGTCATATGTGCCACAATCCTATATTATCGAGCATATAAGAACAACTGAACATGTGGACTAAAATTAGCGTATCTTGTGTGCAACAATGTTTTGCCATATAATCTTGGACTTGCCACTCAAGAACTCCTAAGAATATGTTCGCTAGTGTTGGGCCCAACCGACTACCCGGAGCATCACCGTCTATCTGTTTTTATTGAAGTCGCTGAAAATCGGGACGGATAATTTTGTACACAGTAGAATAGGATCGTTGATGTATCAAATTGGAATGCATGTATCACAGTTGTGAACAGGGATAGTCGCAGAGAATCAACTGTCTCGTGGAAGAGGACACTCATGAAATGAGAATAAACACCCATTGTATGTATTGTTCGAGTACTCATCGGGGTGTGTTCTGAGATCTCGGCTAATTCAGAGGAGTTCTCCAAACAATGTGTGGATACAGGTTTGCAGATGTGCTCTAAAGTGTCCACTAGCTAACGAGCAACTCCAAAGTGAACAGACTTGTTCATGCATAGGATCGGATGTAGGGGTGTACGATACTTGTGCATTTTTGGAGCACCTCTCATTCAGGGTGTTTCCGTGCCAATTGGTTCCAACTGTCCACACTCAGCTTCGGGTATATGTCCATATAACAACAGTATCCGAAGTAGCCTCGCAACTTGCTTTTCGAACAACAGTTTGTTTTCGGTCATCTGGTCAACTTTCGATCTCTGATGGTCTTCCAAAATAGTGTCCACCTCCATATATGCACATTCTTGGTCATGACGACAACACCAGAGCCTTTATCCGGATCAAGCAATACCAGGTGTTGCACTTCTCTTAGTTCCTTCATGGACCGATATTGCTCCTGCCTTAGGCAGCACAGTTGGCGAATGGGCACCGACAGAATCTGATTAGACGTATCCGTCAATTTAGTGCGGAGCTAGTCTGTCTCATCAGAAGATGTGGGCGACAGTTATTTCGGCTGACCATACATGTGTTGCATGTTGGTGGATTCCAGCATGAACTGTCTGGGAAACCCTGCCGGGGCAGTCGATCCTCGGGATCATTTGGTGGATTCCATATGAGACAGTGGGACGGGTAGGTAACAGAGTCCAAATGTGAAATTTCCGATCTCCTGGTGTGGCTTTGTAGCTTAGCTGGTAGAGCGGTTGCCGCGTTGAGGCATGCTGTGTCTATCGCTGGTCCGAATCCAGCCGAAGCCTTGACATTTCACGCTTGGATCTCAACTAGAATCATAAATCCGCCACACTACTTATCAGTAGGACCATGCATGTGCTCAGACTGAACTTGTGTCTCCAATTTATTGACACTCGTTGGCGACATTTCGAACCTCCATGCAAGTGAGAGAACGTGCAGCCGGGTTCGTGTGGACTGAGTAGACGGAAGATTGTGCACATGTTTGAAACCATCAACAGAAAACACACTGACATTGACTGACCGTGACAGACGGATAGAGAGAGAGAGAGAGAGGGAGAGAGAGAGTGAGAGCACTGAGGAGAGCGACGAGTCCCACACTTGGGTTTTCGGGGATGCTTATACAGAAACTCTCGCACTTCATTCGCAAACGTCGATGATATTTAAAGTTTTATTGACGTTGCCCATGTTGACTTGTTCTTCAACCACCTTAATACTATTCCCTCCAACCTATCTCTATCTCACAAAATTGAGTCGGACAACAGCTCGGCATTGTTAGATGTGTTGATCAATAGACGTGCGAATGGCACGTTACAGCACTCAGTTCACCGCAATGCAACACAGTTAAACACTTGTGAATGACAGAATGGTGAGGAATTAAAATCTCTCAACATATGTGCCGCAATCCTATGTGTAGATCACATTTTCACTCTTCGTCAAATTCTGGAGCAGCGTCATGTGTACCGCCGGCCAACTGTTGTTGTATTTGTCGACTATAAAGGTGCGTTCGATTCGGTGGATCGGTCTACAAGTTTAGAGTCGCTCAAACGCGGATGTGTGCCGACTAAGTACGTGGACATATTGTCGGCACTCTATTCCCATACCTCAGCTCAGGTTAGGGTTTACGGTGAACTGTCTGACAGTTTCAGCACCATGAGCGGCGTACGTCAAGGCTGTCCGCTGTCACCATTTTTGTTTACTTTCGTCATAGACGAAACAATGGAGGATTGTCTGCGGCACTCACAAGATGCCAGCGTGGACCTCCTACCTGGTGAAAGACTGACTGATCTTGATTATGCTGAAGACATAGTGTTGCTGTTTGACAACTTTCAGTCGTCACAAGTAATGCTAGACGCTATTTCGCGTTCTGCCAAATACTTTGGAATGCGCTTTGCAGCCTCAAAATGCAAAGTGCTTCTGCAGGATTGTTGTGACCACGTAGATTTGATGTTAGATAATGTAGTGATGGAGATTGATGACCGGTTTGTATACCTGGGAAGCTGCATCAGCTTAGGCGGCGGAGGTGTAGGGAATGAAATAGAAGCGCGTATCCCTAAGGCTAGGGCGGTGTTCGCTAATTTGGGGCATCTCTGGCGACTGAGGGGTATTTCTCCGAAGCTTGAAGGTCGTGCATATAAGACAACGGTGAGGGCCGTATTACTTTACAGCAGCGAGACCTGGCCGCTCGGGGTTGAAGACGTGAATCGTCTTCAAGTATTTGACCACCGATGTCTGCGTTCAATCGTTCGTATCGGGTGGTACCAGCGCGTAAGTAACGAGGAGGTTAGGAAGCGGGTGTTTGGTAGTGATTATCAGACGAGTTCGTGCGTTCAATCCCTACGTTTTCACAGGCTTAGATGGTTGGGTCACGCAGTAAGGATGCCAGCTAGTCGTCTTCCACACCGAGCACTGTTCGCTGAGACTGCGTCTGACTGGTGTAAGGTGCGAGATGGTCAGATAATGACCTGGCGTAGGGAAATGGAGTCGTTCACGAAGGGGTTGGCCACTGTGGGTCGTGTTCGTCTCCCGGGCTGGGGCCCTCACGACTCACAGAGTCGGTGGTTGGAGACTCTAGGTGAGATGGCGGCTAATCGAGCTCAGTGGCGTGAATGTTGTCGTCGTTTGGCCGAGTTGTCAGTGAAGTGAGTGCATTTAATGAGGCGGGGCAGTGAAAGTCGTAAGGAAGCTGCCTGGCTGATGAAGCCTTACTCTCACTTGCAGCTCGGTTGTATGTTTTCAAGGTGTAGGCACCCTGATGCTGAATGTTTGGATATGAAAGTAGTCATTTTCAGCAGTGAGGTACATTCCCGTCCCCTTATTTTCCATTCTATTTTCTATATAGGGTTTTCTGTTTCTTCATGGTTGTGTGGCAGTTAAGCATTAGTGTGAACAACTGATGTAATGTTGCCTACGATGATGATGATGACGATGATGATGATGATGATGATGATGATGATGATGATGAAACAGCATTCAGTTCACCACAATGCAACACAGTGTGGCCGGTATCTTTAGTTTTCCAGCCTTGCTCTTTTTGCATACAAACCTGGTTTGGTTAAACAATGTTTCATAGAGTCAGACGTATTTGTATTCGTCACAAACTGCAGACAGGACAGGAGATGCTGAGACAAACCTCAGTAGCAAATGGACACCCCGAGTAATAATCTATCGAGACACATATTTCGGTGAGTAAGAGCATTGGACCAATACTCAGGGTTCAAAAGAACGATGTTTCCCATTCTCGCCATCCAAATATGACCATCTAGCCAACAACATCAGGCACAAACAGGTCTGCTCTGGCTCGAACATATGCGGCTGCCTATTTGTGATTAGTCCAAACCACCATAGACCAGTTGGCCGCAATCGCGAACGTAGCCTGTCTGTCTCACATGCTGTGTACCAGTTCACTGACGGTTACAGTGACGCTTACATAGGGAGAATAGATGAACAACTATCAGAGCGAGCGGCCGAACACATCCCGAAATGCTTGAAGCGGCCGATAACGCACCAGCCGCAAATTGGTGAACTGACTGCTCAAAATCGAACGTCAACGATTGCTAAACACCTCATGACAACAGGTCACCAAGTTGACCCATTAAACTCGTTCAAGATACTGTTGCGCAACCGAAAATCAAAGTTGCTGGCTTTCTGCGAAGTGATGCTGATTCGAGCCTACCGGCCGACGGTATGTGCACAAAATTCGGTTGAGGCAATCTATCGGGTTGCCATGATTGTGGGTACGTAATACTCGGTGTGCTTGTGGGCGTGTCCAATCCTTGTTTGTCGTTATTCGTGTGGTCTATATAACCGGCACGTTTCACGTTTGCGACTGATGCGGGTAAACGAAATGTTAACATGTCACGATATATGCCTCCTTTCAGAACTGACGAAAAATAGGATGGATGCTGTTTCGTTTGTGCGTCTCGTCGAACAGATATTGGAAGTTCGTGCAACTATACTTGGAATTGAGTTCACGTTCCCTGGCGCGACTCACACTCGTGTCTCGTATGCATACTGTCGGATGGATGTGAGTTTTTCACTCCCAAACCCACTCAAGATTGTTGACATTCGGTTTCGGACGTCATGTTCACTACACGCGGCTAGTCGTTTGAGTATTGCTTCGGTTGCACATGCACTGAAACTTGTTGTTCATGTTAAAACGAACACATGAGGTTTGATTCAGTGCACATGAAACTCGTTGATCAGATATCCTAGCTCATTCTACTGGGTTATCGGTTGAATAGAACGGGGGACTGGGCTTTGCGTGAACAGATACACAACCAATCACTCATTGGAACCTATGCACAACGCCGCTTGTGTGTCGAGGCAACATACAGTCGGGCAATTACACAAACGGGATAGTGCGGTCGAGTCTGATTCGCAGCGACTGCACTACATCTGATAGCAGGAGGTTCTGTATTACGCGATGAGTGGAGCGTGGAATTGGTGGAAAGCAGGTGCATCAGAGTAAATTCGATGATAGTACAAGATTATCTCAACTGGTAGTACATCATGAATCGCTTGGCACTGCTTGGCACTCGTGAGATCTCACTGGCTGTAGGATTTGACGCACGAACGAAGGTGCACGAACGCCTCACGACTGACAAGCTCATGGTTGACAATTTGTACAAAGTTGAACCATGGATGAATGTGTGTTTTTGGTCTACCGTGCACACACGCTCTAGAACGCGTGCACCGGTGGCCGGCCACTATCAGATCACCAAGGCACATACAGACCCATTGCGACAGTGTAAACTGAACCTGTCAAACCACCAAATTACCCTGGTTATTGTGTTCACCGTGTAAGCCTGTCTCTGTCAGCGCTATCTAGTCTTCAGCAGGCTTATGTGGCCACTGAGATTACGTGCCCTTTTCAACTCATGAAGCCGGAGCAAGCAATAACAAAATGGACACGCCCAAGTGAACTTGACTTGGGCGCTCTTCCATCTGACAGAGAAGGTCATTGCAATCACAGTCTAATGCATGTGTGTATGCTAAGCAAGAGATTTGATCATGCACTGGTAACTCAGTACAAATCGAAATGTGAAATAATGTATTGAAGTCGACTATTAGGTTGCGCTATCACTGGCTACACTGATTTTCTGTTCAACAATATGGTTGCCGCTTTCTCAACGCATACGCCAAGCCGGTGCATTACTGAACACGGGGTAGGTGCTACGGAAAGTTTAGAGACTTCTAGTGTGTCGCATGATCCGTCACTAACTTCTGGCGATTCGTTGACCAAAATTGATGAAATATTGTCAGTGATTGACCAAGCTTCCTCACGCGAGAATGACCGCGGTGCTTGATTTTGTGTATGGAGGCAAATTACGCAACACGACATCCAATCTCGAGGTGCATTTCGTGATACAATGTTTTTGGCGAGTTGCGGAGATGAGCCCGTTAGAAAACAAGACCGAATGTGGGATGTTCCCTTGGTCGTACGCTGAAACATGCTCCAACGTATGGGCAGAATTTACGGGTGCTATCTAATCAGTCCGACATTATAGCATCGTCTGGATATTGCGTCCTATTCCAAGTCCGGATTACATCGACTTCGACCGTGAAACTAGCGGTCAGGTGATTCCCGAGCGGTGAAATATCACACGATTTGCGGATATTGACGGGGCGTGATGAGTCTTTAGCAAATGAATTCTTGTAGAATAAGCCATATGTAAACCGCACGTTGTTGACACAGTCAAAACCAGAGCACTCAGCATTTGCTAGATCAGACACGAATCGAGTGACTTACTTGCGGAAGTGAATTGTCACTTAGGTTACGGGATTTTCGTATGTAACACTCGGTCGCTTGCATGGCGCTTGCATTAACGCTTTACGCATGCATAATAGGTAATATATTGTGACCAGTTCCACAACGGCGGTGCTTTGTACAAAAGAATGTTGCGAACATTACAATTGTTCGATGAGATTTATCCGAAAATCGTGATGTTGTGTATAGATATATATATATGTATATTTATATATGTATGAATATATATGTCAGCCATGTAGTCAAATGAGTCGAGTAAGTTACCGTGCACGGTTTATTTCACATATCGGTTTCCACACATGAAACCCGCCGTTTTTAGGCGGGAGCATTGATAGGCATTGATTGTTTCACACGTGGTTATTGCAGACGTTTCTGTTTGTTGGTCATCCACACGTTCGACAGTATCTCGTAGAGTGGCTGCACTGAGTGCATCGCTGGTATGCGCGAACAATTTATCTCCTGGATTATGATCAATGTAACGTGATAACTTAAGGCTTGGCAAACGAGACTTCTGATTTTGCAAATCTTCTGTTGCCGATTGATTGCAGGTTGAAACAAGCAGTGGGTCTAAAATGCCCAGCAAATTCGTTCCGTCACCAAATGATTAGCACCTGCTGCAGGAACCCATTGAATCTTTGAACCGTTAGCAAAGCGAATGCCTATCTGTTTTAAGTAATTAGAATTGTTTCCGCCAAAGAATTTGTCCGGTGGATGTATCTTTAACACGGGAACAATCTTTGTAGAGTCGGGCTGCTTCGATAATCTCAGCTATCACGTGATTCATATGTGAGATTGACTCTAGCTACACAGATTCCACTGGTATTCTCTTGTTACGCTTATGAGCACACTTCCTGGACTGTCTGTTTCGCCTCAAAGACTTCCGCTTGTATCTCGACTTCATCTTCTTAGTTACCATCTGTGTTGCTCAACCGGGCTCTCATCGTGCTCGTTCATGTTTCTCAAACCCGCAACTCCCAAATGAGCTCTGTACTACTCATGGTGTATAAGTAATCCGGGAATTAGATGCTTTTTGTCTGCCTGGTTTACTATGCAGTGTAATGGTTTCCATTATACAAACCCCATCTGTGCGCGGCGATGTGGCTCACTGGGAGTACAGTGTGTTTTTGTCCAATTCGCCCGTGATCGTGCAAATGCCTAGATGCAAAATATGGTTCAAGAAAATCTCAGCATGTACCGACTATCAAAAACGAGGCACTGCTGTGGGCACACAAACTGCCAGCCAATAATCAGTCCCACAGTAGTGGTAAATTCTCTCCGTCTCCTTCGAGAAATCGAGGATATACATGAAATTAAGACTGGTGTTTGAGTGTCACTGCAAAGCAATTGATGGGTCGCATTCAAATTTTAGTGCAATACGTATTGGCCGATTGATGTGGAACACGGCGGACTACATTCTGTCTAGGTACTTAGGTCAAGAGAAGTTGTCATATCAACATACATTCAACCGGCAGAAGTGGTCGATAGGGGACAAGGGTGCTACACGATCCAGCTACCATCAAGTCAGTTTTGAAGCGGTGTTCGTTTCAATATGCAACATCGATTGTGTCACAACCGGAGTCAAGTTAATCCCGCAGGAAGACTGCTGTCCGTAGCACTTCACAAGTGCATGCGTCTGACTGTTCACGAACAATGTGGTCTGAACGTTCACCCCAATCTCACAACCTCCGTCGCAACAATTGGTCAGTTTGTAGTGAGACCCACTAAGAAATTCTTGGTTCCATCATCGAATTGCTTCTTATCCATCACGGTGTTGGTGTGTCGGCATGTTTTCTTTTTGAACGCAGCAATAATTTATTCTGCCTGCTTCCCTTCCACGAAATTAGGGTTTGTGAATCCCGCTGCTGATCAGATCTGTTCTAATGCAGTATTCCATCACAAATTTGATCAAATTTGATTGGGCGACGAGCCAATATGATCATACTTATTTGAGAGCACAGACTAGCAAAGTATGAGAAGATGTTTCCCGGAGGAATCCTGGCATTGTTTGTTTCCCAACCAATTCCATCAAACTAGTTAACACGTACTTCATAGTTGATCCGCTCAACATGTTTCAAAAGTTAAAGTTAAACACTTGTGACCGACAGAATTGTGGGGAATACAACTTTCTCGTCATATGTGCCACAATCCTATATTATCGAGCATATAAGAACAACTGAACATGTGGACTAAAATTAGCGTATCTTGTGTGCAACAATGTTTTGCCATATAATCTTGGACTTGCCACTCAAGAACTCCTAAGAATATGTTCGCTAGTGTTGGGCCCAACCGACTACCCGGAGCATCACCGTCTATCTGTTTTTATTGAAGTCGCTGAAAATCGGGACGGATAATTTTGTACACAGTAGAATAGGATCGTTGATGTATCAAATTGGAATGCATGTATCACAGTTGTGAACAGGGATAGTCGCAGAGAATCAACTGTCTCGTGGAAGAGGACACTCTAGTACTCATCGGGGTGTGTTCTGAGATCTCGGCTAATTCAGAGGAGTTCTCCAAACAATGTGTGGATACAGGTTTGCAGATGTGCTCTAAAGTGTCCACTAGCTAACGAGCAACTCCAAAGTGAACAGACTTGTTCATGCATAGGATCGGATGTAGGGGTGTACGATACTTGTGCATTTTTGGAGCACCTCTCATTCAGGGTGTTTCCGTGCCAATTGGTTCCAACTGTCCACACTCAGCTTCGGGTATATGTCCATATAACAACAGTATCCGAAGTAGCCTCGCAACTTGCTTTTCGAACAACAGTTTGTTTTCGGTCATCTGGTCAACTTTCGATCTCTGATGGTCTTCCAAAATAGTGTCCACCTCCATATATGCACATTCTTGGTCATGACGACAACACCAGAGCCTTTATCCGGATCAAGCAATACCAGGTGTTGCACTTCTCTTAGTTCCTTCATGGACCGATATTGCTCCTGCCTTAGGCAGCACAGTTGGCGAATGGGCACCGACAGAATCTGATTAGACGTATCCGTCAATTTAGTGCGGAGCTAGTCTGTCTCATCAGAAGATGTGGGCGACAGTTATTTCGGCTGACCATACATGTGTTGCATGTTGGTGGATTCCAGCATGAACTGTCTGGGAAACCCTGCCGGGGCAGTCGATCCTCGGGATCATTTGGTGGATTCCATATGAGACAGTGGGACGGGTAGGTAACAGAGTCCAAATGTGAAATTTCCGATCTCCTGGTGTGGCTTTGTAGCTTAGCTGGTAGAGCGGTTGCCGCGTTGAGGCATGCTGTGTCTATCGCTGGTCCGAATCCAGCCGAAGCCTTGACATTTCACGCTTGGATCTCAACTAGAATCATAAATCCGCCACACTACTTATCAGTAGGACCATGCATGTGCTCAGACTGAACTTGTGTCTCCAATTTATTGACACTCGTTGGCGACATTTCGAACCTCCATGCAAGTGAGAGAACGTGCAGCCGGGTTCGTGTGGACTGAGTAGACGGAAGATTGTGCACATGTTTGAAACCATCAACAGAAAACACACTGACATTGACTGACCGTGACAGACGGATAGAGAGAGAGAGAGAGAGGGAGAGAGAGAGTGAGAGCACTGAGGAGAGCGACGAGTCCCACACTTGGGTTTTCGGGGATGCTTATACAGAAACTCTCGCACTTCATTCGCAAACGTCGATGATATTTAAAGTTTTATTGACGTTGCCCATGTTGACTTGTTCTTCAACCACCTTAATACTATTCCCTCCAACCTATCTCTATCTCACAAAATTGAGTCGGACAACAGCTCGGCATTGTTAGATGTGTTGATCAATAGACGTGCGAATG
>QNGE01008536.1:0-16456 GCA_008508345.1 Paragonimus westermani | reverse complement strand
CATGAAAACCGATCGTCAATCCCTGGGATATATACGTTAAAGTCACGAAAATGAAAGTCTTGCGGGTGGACTAGGTTTGTCTTCTGCTTCTGATAACCTCCAGTAAGATAATGGACGACTCAAAGTTAATCACATATGCAACCTGCAAAAGTAAAGCTGGCAGTTGTGTAGTTCGTCGGCATGACGTTTCAATGTTGAAACAAGCTGGAAACAGCCATCAGGGCACGAAAATAGATTTTTCAAATTCTCTGTTAAAAGTCAAATGCGGTTTTTTGGGGAAATTCTAGGAAGTTTCTCGAGCGCACTGGTTGTGTTGCAATGCACAACGTCGGTTATAACTGAAGGTTGATCACATTCATGCTTTTGTTGAAATAATGCATCATGGTGGCTTTCGTGGTCAACCTCGCGTTCCGAACATGCTTTCATCGGAATTTTAGCGGTAGAATACATATTCCCACCTTGCGGAAACGCCCAAGTTTCTTTTATTCGGGAGATACAAATGAACTTGTAATTTCCGGACACCTTGCAGTTGCATTGTATTTCACACTGAACGTCAAAGTGAAAGCGTCAATGAAAGCTATGTGACCAAGTTTGAGTTATTTGTCTTTCTGAATTAGACGTTCAATCTGCTTCCCTGTTAGTATTTCAGGTAGGAACCGGCCGACAAAATAACATTCCTAGGATTGATTGCGCCTGACGCTATCATGTAACTGTTTCTACCAACCGTTCATATGCTATAGTATAAACATGAGTAACGTGTCCAACTCCATCATTCACAACAGGCGTACTGTGTCATTTATTACTTACTGGTTATGCCGGAGTATAGCTTGCCATTGGTGTGCAAATCAATGTTCACTTATCTGACGACTGATAGCCCATCTTGATGCTCGTTAGTTCTCTGAGGATAGCATGGATTTTCCTTTGCACCACTTCAGCCACAACAGTTCAATCCGCGTACCATGGATATTCACGAGTATGATGGACGTCAGTCGATGGTTTTGCCAGTTGCGGATCTCACTGATGGTTATCAGTAGGTTTTCTAATTTCTGCTCTTTCATATGCTCCCTTCAGGATCCCAGAGTGCCATCCCAGCAGCCCCACGGTTGTCAGATTGTGGATCATCGATGTGGTCTGGTGTTATTGAGATTTTCGCGCCGGCTGACTACACTACCACCCAGAGATATGTTGTTCACCCTTTCTCATTAGCGCGTCACATGTGATCGGGAAATATCAGCCAGATCTTGGCTAGGCTTTGAAAGTATTTCCGACATATGCAGGTGCCTTCCTCTGACATTTGGCTGTTGAACCCCACCGTCCTATAGCTCACGGCTACGACGAATAATCGGATATTTTCAGTCGAAGACGACCCACCGTCTTACTTGATGCTTCAAATACAACCGCAGAAGGATTCTTCATCAACGGGTGAGACATTACTCAAGGGGTTACGGATGCAGCTTCTCCCGGTCAATACAAAGACTACCTTCGTAGCGGCTAAATCCCCGCATTGGCTGGACGTAGCATATCCGGCAGAGGAGACAGAGGACCGTTTTTGCATCGGTTTCACTAGCCGTCCTACCTGCAGCGCAGCAAAGTCACCCAGGATTTCTGGTCTTTCAGATTCGCGGTTATCAAGCTGTCCTTCGCAGCCGCATTATTGACACGCGGTGTGGGCAGAGACCGCAGCCGTTCAGCGAGACTTCGATCCTCTCAGATCACGTCCATCCATTCGTTGACGTCGGAGTAAATCTTCAGGCAAACACCTTCAGACGTCTAACTACTTGCGCTGGTGTCACAGCAAGTTCCGCAATCTGAAGAAGCGTTGCGTCTTCTGATGTAAATGCTTCAAACTTGGATAAGGCCCAAGACGGTTCACAGCAGCGGAGAACGTAGTCGGCACTCTCCTTAACACTCACATTCTTCACGTAACACACTTAGGTTCTTGGACCAAGCTCCTGATCTATACTGAAGCGAAAGCCACCTCGGTTTCTGCGTGATCTGGCGAGACAATTGCTTCTTCTTCGCCTGTGATTCGCGCTGTTAACCACGCGTCTCTTTCTACTTGCAGTCATTGCCAACTCCCGCTTGTCCTTTAAAGCTGGTGAGCAGTTTGCTGGCTTTTCTCATATGTAACCATAACCTTCACTCTTTCAAGGATCAGTTTACTTCAGCATTCTGACTACATGGTCGATACACGAGGGTGGAATCTGATCGATTTCCGTGTAAAAATTAGCACTAATCAAAACCAGGCATGCGCAGAAACCATCAGCCCTCTTATCATTCAATCTAAAACCCCTTAACTCTACGCATCCTTAATTTCAGACTTCCCAGGACTCGTTTGATCCACGAACCAGCATCTTCCAGTCGCTTCTGGATGCACGTACTACACCAGGATCAAAGGTCCACCAGTGTCGTGCAGACCAACACGTCTGGCTCCAAACAAACCTGAGACAGCCATGGCGGCGTTTGAACACATGCTCGAAATAGAAGTAACCTATTCTTTCAGAGGTCGACGGGCCTGTTCACTTCAAAGAGGTCGTGTGATCGGCAACTTAATGTTGATCATCGTGGTCTTGACTAGGTCACATTCCTCGATAGACATCTTCCCCCACAAATGCAGGACCTGACAGTTTGCCTTTATGACAGAACCGTATTTAGCATCGATGTGGTTCCTGCCTACCGCCAAGTCCCAGTAGAGAAGGTGGATTTCTCCAAGACGGCTGTTATCAGGCTCTTCAGTCTATTCAAAATTCTTCTAAAACCGTTTGGAACTTGGGAACGCTGTACAAACCTTCCAGCGTCCGACCCACTAATTATGCTGAGGCTTGGATTTCTACCACTTCTAATTGGGTGATATATCAGTAGCCAGTTCTCCCAAAGAGCATCTGCAGCACTCTCATTAACTCCTCGCTAGTTTAATTCAGCAAGAAATAACCACCAACGCGGCTGACTGCAAACTTAGAAAAGGTGGTGTGAAAGTTTTAGGCCGTACTACTTCTACTTCTGGTATTCAAGATTTGTGACCGAAGATATGTGTTCCCAATAATTTTTCCGAGCCGACATCTTTGAGGAAGCTCCGATTTTTGTCAGCCTAATTAATCACTACCACCGGTTTGTCCACCACTCTGCGCAACTGCTGCAATCCCTCACGGGCCTAATCCGAGGCAGTACACGTAAATTCACTTTCGTGGACGCGGCATGCATGCCTTGGTTGAGTTGGAAAAGACTCTGCCCAGTTCTGCTTTCCCAGCCCAGCCAGACCTCCATCCCGCACGTCCTTTCCTTACTGATGCCTCGGATGTATCCGTCGGTACCACATTACAGTGGTTTGTCAACAACAAACGGCAACGCCTAGGTTTCTTCTTCAAACGTTTGTTACCTGCTGAATTCCGCCGTAGTATGCATGGAAGAGTGATAATTGCTGTTTACCTAGATATCCGTTATGTCCGCCATACATTAGAAGGCCGTTCTTTCACTGTTTGCCGATCACAAGCCTCCGATGCGTGTACCTGGGTTTTCATCAGGGAATTGCCACCTCAGGAAATTCAGACTCCCAGACTATGTTTCGCAGTTTGCTTGCGGCATGCGGTATATTTCAGGTGTCCTCATACCGGTTGCTGACGCCCTCTCACGCGTCCACGCCACCTTGGTTACACCTGCCTCCACTAGCCTTAGTGATCCAGCTTCAACCCAGGAGTCACAGCCTGATTTTCAACTGTCGTTACAACGCTACTCTATGAAGCCGCGTACCATTCTGCTGTCTAATGCGGACAGAACCATCACTCGCAAGATGACCACAGGTATCCCGAGACTTGTAGTGCCAATAACTCATCTCTACAACCCTTCGCAGCCCGGTGTTCCTGCCACCATTGAACTAGCGGCAGACCGGTTCGTCTGATCTAGGGTTGACTCTGACATTCATAAGTAGTCACGCGCTTGTCTTTAGTGCCAACGTTTAAAGATGCATAGAAACACCCGAGACCAATTTTCTTCACCCGTTTTCTCAGATGCTAGGTCCCCACGAGTCCAGTTAGATATACTCGGATCCTTAGAGCCTCCACGCAGTTAGGTTGACATTTTAACCTGCGTCAAGCGTTTTCAAAGATTACTGAAAGTCACCCCTTTGAGGAATTTATTCGTTGAGGCTGTCATGAACGCGCTTTTAGAACGTTGGGTGGCCAAATTCAGATGACCTACATTTGTTACGACTTGCCGCGATTCACATGTTGAATGCTAAACGTTCGAAGCGATGACGGAATCTTCTTGACCGCCGGGGCGTTCTTACCATAGCATACCATCCGTCTTCGAATAATTGGGTAAAACGCTGCCATATGCAGCTCAAAGTTTCGTTTTGTGCCGCCACTAACCAGGTATACAGTGAAATCCCTGCTTATCTACTTCTAGGGCTGCGTAACACACTGAAGGCTGATCTCCAGTGCACTCCGGCAGGACTTGTCCGTGGCTGTACTTTCCCTTTTCCCGGTAAGTTCGTTTCGCATCTTCATTCAACCCTTTCCATATTTTTAACTTTGGCCTTCACATCACTTTAATACATGCGGTAAATTCAACCTACAACCTCCATGAACAGAATAAGCTAGTGAAAAAGCACAGAGTTGGCCACCTGTTTACATGCACTTAACACTAGCGACGATGTATGCAAACCTCTACCCTACTCGGGTCCTTTAGAGGTGCTTCGACGAACATCAAAGCACCTTACGATCGATCGTAGTGATCGTCACGACATTGTTTCCATCCGTCGCCACAAAACTGCCCACGTAGACGACGAAATTACACGAGTTCCTCCGTAGCCGTCCGTGGCAGCTATCGTCCCTACACTGGCCCCTTCGCCGGATACCCCCACGCCATCTATTCCGCGCCAAAAGCGGCCGGAACGTCGCGTCCACTTTCCAGCACTTTTCGTATACGATGCTTACTACACGGAATTTTTGCTCTTTCCAAGTAACCTTCTCATTTTAGAAGCCAAGAAGAAAGCAACGCGATAAAAACTAGCAGAAACAATACTTTGCACAGCAGTCCGTGTCAGCTGGATGCCACCAAAAGATTACATAGTGAGCCCGTATATAAGTTTTCACGCCAGGTGCTCGTTTGCATTATGCGTTACAGGCCGCGCGTAGGTCGTGATGGGAGGAGAGTAGATCCTCCTCTATAGATTCGGTAGTGGGAGAAGCACACCACCATTACTTTTCCCAAAAGGTTTGGTGAGCTGGGTAGCATGCACCGACGGCACCACCCTGAGGATGCAGGAAGGATCTCGGATATTGCGAGTAGACAGATTCCAATTAATCGTTACAAAAGTCTCCAACGTGACATACGTGGCTGTTCTTGAATGCGCCTGCCTCTCACATATTCCACAGAATCTTCATCGTCTTCAATTTCATTTCCTTCCGTTTTTGCCCAAGGCTTCCATCATTGAAGCCTTCTCGGGGTGGGTGGGAGGAAATTCCGTAGAAACAATCTTGATGTTCCAAGTTTCCCAACCACCTTGGTATTCATTTCACTGTTGGCATTATTAGTAGTGTTTGGTCGTTTGTATGTACTCTCTCGTTTGTTTGGCTGCCTGAGGTTATAACAAATATTTCCCGCCAATCACTATCTGGATGGTCACACTCTGCACTTTGCCGAACTTCATTTACGAATAATCTTCCCAGTTGATTTGCAGCAAACATCGTCATCCAATATCTGATTTTCTGGTATTATTATTGTGGTGAATAGGTGAAATTAAAAACGTAGAAATGTTTCAGTTTTCTTCACATGTATCAGTTCGGACGCATACTGCATGCTCAGACGCTATGGCAGGGCATAAGCAATTCACACGGTCCTTCAGTACACAACCCATTGCGAAAACTTGGTGCTTGCAAACATTCCCTTGTGCCTCCACTGCACACAGGATCCACAGTTAGCCCAATAGCGTCCTCACCAAACACCCAAGAGGCTACATATGTAGGCTTGGCCGACCCGCTCTCCAGCGCATGATGAGGTCCAGGAAGTGCATCGGTTCGGCTAATAAAGTCCGTCCCCAACCCACGCTGGATGCTACGACCGCGTAATCTGGTCTGCTTGTGTTGACTGGCTACAGAACATCGCCCTTAGTTACACATCTCTTGATCCAGCTCGAGTTATGTGAAAAGACATTTCATTCAGAATTCAAGTTCACTACAGCCCATCCAACAGCGGAAACATTGCACACACCAATAAAACCCTGGTCCCGCAAACAGTTTTCGGAACACTGCGTACAACAGGGGTGAACAACATATCTCTGGGTGGTAGTGTAGTCAGCCGGCGCGAAAATCTCAATAACACCAGACCACATCGATGATCCACAATCTGACAACCGTGGGGCTGCTGGGATGGCACTCTGGGATCCTGAAGGGAGCATATGAAAGAGCAGAAATTAGAAAACCTACTGATAACCATCAGTGAGATCCGCAACTGGCAAAACCATCGACTGACGTCCATCATACTCGTGAATATCCATGGTACGCGGATTGAACTGTTGTGGCTGAAGTGGTGCAAAGGAAAATCCATGCTATCCTCAGAGAACTAACGAGCATCAAGATGGGCTATCAGTCGTCAGATAAGTGAACATTGATTTGCACACCAATGGCAAGCTATACTCCGGCATAACCAGTAAGTAATAAATGACACAGTACGCCTGTTGTGAATGATGGAGTTGGACACGTTACTCATGTTTATACTATAGCATATGAACGGTTGGTAGAAACAGTTACATGATAGCGTCAGGCGCAATCAATCCTAGGAATGTTATTTTGTCGGCCGGTTCCTACCTGAAATACTAACAGGGAAGCAGATTGAACGTCTAATTCAGAAAGACAAATAACTCAAACTTGGTCACATAGCTTTCATTGACGCTTTCACTTTGACGTTCAGTGTGAAATACAATGCAACTGCAAGGTGTCCGGAAATTACAAGTTCATTTGTATCTCCCGAATAAAAGAAACTTGGGCGTTTCCGCAAGGTGGGAATATGTATTCTACCGCTAAAATTCCGATGAAAGCATGTTCGGAACGCGAGGTTGACCACGAAAGCCACCATGATGCATTATTTCAACAAAAGCATGAATGTGATCAACCTTCAGTTATAACCGACGTTGTGCATTGCAACACAACCAGTGCGCTCGAGAAACTTCCTAGAATTTCCCCAAAAAACCGCATTTGACTTTTAACAGAGAATTTGAAAAATCTATTTTCGTGCCCTGATGGCTGTTTCCAGCTTGTTTCAACATTGAAACGTCATGCCGACGAACTACACAACTGCCAGCTTTACTTTTGCAGGTTGCATATGTGATTAACTTTGAGTCGTCCATTATCTTACTGGAGGTTATCAGAAGCAGAAGACAAACCTAGTCCACCCGCAAGACTTTCATTTTCGTGACTTTAACGTATATATCCCAGGGATTGACGATCGGTTTTCATGTATGCTACATGTCTTCTGGATGATTTATTCCTAAGCCCTTTTCATTTTTCTGCTCACATGTCCGTTTCCTGATCGTGTCCTTAATATGCTGTTTACGTACACGGTTGACTTCGCCTTTGTGCTTAACACTCGTTTACGTTCATCTCAATGGAATTCATGCTCTTATATGTTTCTTATCACTTGCCGTCGTTCGCGATTTATTAATTACGGTGGCTGTGCACATTGCGTGTGAGAAGTACCGCATGCCATCGTGATATTCTCCAACTTCGGTGCTCTCTCTCGAATATCTCTGCAAATGTACTTCGTCCCGCCATGCAGATCAACTTACGGACGGTGACTTTCCTGCAATGGAGCATCTAAACATTACGTGATATTCGGTGATTTTTGGTTATTTAAAGTTCAGCGTACTTATCTATGAGGTAGAGATGCTACCGGTAACAATACTGACATTCCCATCCAACTTTTTTCATCGCAGTTTCGCAGGTGCTTGTGTTGTGAGTGAAATTACATCCAAACTTTTTCACTCTCTCTGTGCTCCTGCTACTGCTTTTTTTGTGCCCTGTTCATCGAAATTTATAGAATTTCTTCGTCGTTTGAAGCATCCGTCTTGTTGGTTAGTTCCTGGGTAAATACACTGACGCGTACGTGCGGTGAACTAGAGGTTTCCAAGGTATACGGAACAAATACAAGAATCAAAGTGAGAATGTGAAGGAATGATGGGGACCGAATGCACATTACACGTCAATAACTAAACCTCGCTAATCACCAAACGGCGCCGATGCGCATAAGTAGCCAGGATATTTGAGGACCTGAACGTCGATCGCTCGAGAAAGCCGGATATATTTATGACGCCACTGAAGTGCATAAGCCAACAAACACGCGAATAAACAGTCGCGATCGCGTATAGCAAGCGGAGAGTAGGCAAAGATCCTTAAGATCATATGTACAGTATGAACTAGGATTTTGGAAGAAATTTTGCTCACCATGCGGCAAGCAGTCCAGGTCACTAGAATATTTATCATTTCCGCCAACTTCACACCTCGTGTTGCCGTCACTATTTACTGCCCTTAATGTACTCAACACTCGCCGTTTTTGTCCACTTATTTTGGCACAATATCATACTCACAAGATTGTTCAGGATGGTATGTGCTGCCAGACGTGTCTCCACTGGCACCGTTTGAGATGCAACGGCCTCCAGGAGGACCGGTAAACCGTGTCCACGAAAAATCAAGTTCTACACGGGTGACACCTTCCGTTCGAGCCCGCACTTGTTCTTTTGCTCGCCATCCCCAGTAAGCAGCGGTGGCGATGCGTCTGAGATTACCAATGCGCCACACATATCTAGGATAAAAATAGCTCTGGTTGGAACGCGGGGAACATTATCTGGCATGAACTCAGATATGAACTTCTTGACTGATCATATGGCGCTTGCATGTCCACTTGTGATACCTGCTCGTAAACAGTGAGTTTCCACCACAGCCCGTCCAGATAAGGAGGCCAGAGAAGTATAATATAAAGCGTAACAGAAACTAAGAGGACGCGTGTAGTACGTTTTAAAACTGCGGCTATTCACTCTCCCTCTCCATTGTGTTGCAGAGCCAGCGGTTTGTACAGTCGCCCAGGAAGAGGCCCCAATTGTGGACAGCTTGAGTGATTGAACCGTGACTAGTGTTACGTGTTCTCCAAAAACGGTTACCAACACACTCCTGCCAGGATGAAAAAAGAAGTGCCAGGATAAAAATAATTGCGTCGCGAAGAGAAAAGAATAATGAAGTTAAAAGAGAAGTAGAGTAATGAAGTGTAGAGATATCAGAAAAGGGACGATTATCAGCATAAAAGAGAAAGATGACGAGGAATAAAGCGCAAAAAAATGAAGTTACGAGAAAACGGGCAGAGGTCCCGCAGGCATTCTATCCAACCTGGCGACATGAACACCAGCCAGTTTGTAGGGGGTTTGGAGCACAGGGGACTGTGCTTTACGGAGAGAGGAGCTGTAACGCGCAGCCGAAACCAGCAAGCGCGCGCGAATTGAATTTGAGCTGTGTGACGGGGCGTGCTGCTGTGTTGTCTGTGCCGTTTCAGCTTGCGTTTGTGTAAGCCGTGTGCATGGCTTACTGGCTCAGAACTGTTGTTCGAACCCCTACTTCGGAAGAACGCTGTCCCCCGGTGCATCCACGTTGCCCGATTGTTGGTCCGCGGAGTCACGGGCATTCAAAGTAAAGTCGGCTGGCCTGCATGTTACAGTAAGATAACGCCTGACCTCAGAATTTGACAGAACTGGTTTCATTCAGCAGACTTCGCTCTCAAGCTACCAGGGAATCTCCGGAACTTCCGGTGATTTCACCCGCATGGAATAGCACGGCGGGTGGGTTGCTGGACAAAACAAACAAAATGAAGAAAACCTCTCGTCATTTTGAAGGGAGTCTTACTGGATCATCAACTGCAAGAACTGAGCTCATCAAGGTAGACGCTAAAATCCAGAACAAAGCAGTCTTAATCTCTGCTCTGTAGTGGGGACAGATGTCTTCAAGGAGATAAACCATATCAGCCGGCTGCTGCCATCCCCTCGGATGATCAACCAATTGTACAGATGTGCGGGCCTGAAGGGGTAACCCCCAAATGTGGTACAGACCGCCAGACTTCCTTCGCAAGTGCGATACTTCCATCCCCAAAGGTTCTGTCGAAACTACACTATTTCTGTGCTTCACAACCGAATAAGCATGCTGGGGTGACCTGTTGCAATAATAAAGGCCGTAAATTGATCCAGCCCACCCGCATTTTGCTAGAGTGGGCCGGAGTTACTTCGTGTTATCTTGCCATGTAAAATGTCACTGAAATTTTTGTGGGTAAGAAACTGCAAACCACCCTCCGGTAGCTCGGAAAGCGGGAGCGACCGGAAAGCCATCGACTGTGGGTCAGTAGAAGCGGGTGATGCATTTCACCAGCATGCCCACCTGCTCAGACTCTAAGAAAACGACCGGTATCCTCAATGGGGGCGAGCATAACTCAACCGCCGTTCACGTATTCCTTCTCGTTGTTTTCTCAAGCTCTTCCTCGTGTTTTTCTTATGCTTCTTGTACCCAATCAAGTGAAGAATTAGCCGCCAAATGTGTGGATACTAACTGTTTGAGACGTTTAAACAAACTAACAGAAGTTGGACGGAAATTCCACGATACTAGCCCTCAAATCCTTACATTTAGAAGGTTTCGCCTTCTGCGGTTATCCGTGACGATGAAGTAGAAGTTTCAAAATAATCACTATACCAAACGGACTCCCCAAGTGAACACATAGGGGACTCGGCTGTCATTCTGAGTCAGAAAATTCCGGTGTTGTATTTTATAAGGAAATTTATCTTCTTAAAAAACTTTAACGCACTCTGTTTCAGATTTTAGCCTTGTGGTCGGGATACGCTCCTCGTCGGCACTATGTACGTTTGCTGTCCTGTAGCGCATACTTAACATGGGTGGCTTCAACCCAGCCAAATGCAACACCGCAGCTGCTTCTCATGAGGGCTGTGACTGCGGATTTTCAAAATACGTGGCAATTTTGGTCGGTCGGAAAGTCTGGACACAAATCGAACGATAGGTAGTAAGCCGCCAAAGCCAGACGCCACCCACACTTGACCTGATCATCGCGAATATAGCTCACTTGGTAGGTAGAGTGCACCGCAGAGCTGCTGGGTATATTGACCACATGTTACCAGTTTTTGTTTTTTTCTGTAACTGGCTCCAAAATGCATTAGCAAACAATTCGCTCCGAAACTCCCAGAAAGCAGACTCTAACGCACTAAGGACATTCTTAAGTACACTCAGCGTGACATCGAACACAGTTACCCCAAACTACGATTGTTTTGAAGTTGCCGTTCACAAGATTGAAGTATCTGTTACTTGCACGTTATGGAAGTCTGCTCCCGCACCGTGTCCGCGGAACACATTTCGACTTCCTAAAGTACGTTCACGTCCATTCCCTACGCAGAAGTCAACGGGCAGGCCGAGGAATACAGAAGTTTGCTCTGTACGAAATAGGTGCGAGCGGGAAATCAGTCAACACACCCGCCAGGTACAATCAAAAATCCTACTGATGGCCCGCGTTCGAATTTTTCCCTAGTAAAATATTCCCACACTTGGAACAAACTGCCGTATACAACCAGAGCCAGTAAGAACACACACCAAGTCAATCGAAACTTAGAAACTTTCCTAACAATGACGAACGTCATGTCTATTTTCAAGTTATACTTGTCTGAGGACGTTATCTTTGGAAACGGACTTAATAACATCCGACGAGAAACCCTCCGTGTTGCGTGACGTTACGTCACGCACCTCTCGAACCGATCAAAACTACCGATTTCAGGACAGGTGTTGTACTTTCAGACCTGCTAGCGAACAGGAAAATATGTCTATAATCAACACGTATAAGTGTCAAGATACATGCCCGTTTGTCATAGCTCACATACCCGCTAGCACACATCAGGGATCACTTAGTGAAAATTTACGGGAGTTTCGGAATAAAATACGTTCGGTATTTGATTGGTGTGGATATCCCAGCACTTCTCAACTGCCCACATTTTTTGAAGGATAACGTTTTGGTTACAAATGTCGCTCCCAATACCGTTGTGATCATTAACAACCACCCTTCATGCACCGTAAATATACTTCACCCTGATATCCCCCTTGTTCATTTCAATCTAACTCCTTTCGGAAATCTGCGAGACCTTTGTCCACTCAGAGTCTGCCGTCGCAGCATTTGCTTATGTTTATGGTCACTGGACCTAGCGAGGATATTTCCACGGCGCCCGTATTGTGAACAGTGTTAGCTCTCTCCGCTGGGTGCAGAGTTCGTTTGTATGTCTATTTTATATTCCTGTACGTAACTGTTCACTGCATATTTCTTTCATCACTGTAAACCTTGTGTGTTCACAAATGAAACGTGTCCGTTTCAGATGTGCCCCGTCAAAGTTTTCGATGACCAAGTTAAGGAGGCTGCTGTCCTCAGTTCATCAATAATAAACGATGATATTGCGACTTAGCTGAGTGTGTTTGGCCCTCAGTCTGTGAAAATGTCCGATTTCACCTAGCACCAGCTCCTGACTCCTCGTGATTCCCTGTGACTGGTGTCTCCCAAACGAGTGGTTTTAAGCAAATTTAGTTCATTGTTATCAGACGATTATCTGAAGGTTAGACGTTACACCAAGAAGGCAGAAAGTATATCAGACTTGTACTCTTCCGATGTTACTGTTAAGATGGGAAGGCGTATCCGGCACATCAGGTAATTTTTGTGTTTATGCCTCAAACCACGTTCAGAGCAAGCCCCCCAAGCGACTGTAGTCGCCGTGATCATCCGACGAATCCGAGGCCCCCTTGCACAGCAGTACATGGGAAAACCACAGTATGCAACGTTTGCTGTGTGCAGTGGTCGAGTTGATTCGAGCCGAATCCCTCAGCCCATCATGGCTGTTCACAATTCCAGACCGTCGCCTTCAACGTCCTTTCCGATGAAATTCTCCGAACCCGTCACACCATCGTCTTCCCCAAGTGTTATCTGCTCACCCACACCGGGCGCCCCTTACGTTTCCACTTCCAGGATTTTGTCTCCCGTTGTGCGTTCCACTGAAATGTCTCCACCTTCGACATCCTCACAGATGGCACAGTATTCAATCCCAATGTCTCCCACCCAACTGTCCGCTCCTCCACTCTTTTTGCCACCGCCATTCCCAAAGGTTGTCTCTCCACTGTCCGCCTCCAGCTCGTCTGTAGATACAACAAGTATCCCTGTAACGAAGGAATTTTTGAACGCGCTGTTGAGGCAACAGACCAACATGGCGATGACCCTAAATCATGTTGTGAAAGAGTTGGCGTTCATAAGACGACGTCAAGACGGTTGTCGAATGATTGCAGGTTCCCCTCCGGTGGACAAGGTGAGCGTGACATACATCCTTACTTGTTTCCCAATCAGTGTTGCACGGTCCAAATAACTGGAGCCTGACCTAAAAAAACCAGCCATAAAAGAAGGTTGAGTTAGGTTAATTTGAACTGCATTTACTGTCCTAGATGGATTACTTGCACGGGTTGAGTGCCCACCCCACACGGAAACTTGTTCTTCGATGCACGAGGCGAGCCATATGCACCGAATTGGCGTTGCACATGACTTGTGCTGGTGGAGAAGGGAAGATCTCACTCAAGGATTTAACATTACGACACGCTATCAAAGGCGAGTGTAAACGTCATGAAAGTCTCGAATGAACGCAGAAGTGTTATGGCTGAATCCTCTCTACTCAGAGACCAAGAGAGAAGACATGAGCAGGTGGATGAAAATGTGGTTTTACAACGCCTGAGACAAAGGAAGAGTAAGATTAACAAGAAGAGAAAAAAGCAGGCAAAGCGAACAGGTTACCATGTGCCACTTTGATATTTGTGAAAATGAGATGAATACTTTGCGTTGAATACCCATAGACAACAGCATCGTGCATTCTGGCGCTTACATGTGCGTAACATAGGTCGATGAGTGATATAGTATTATATTATATTGTGAATGTATGTATGTAGCTTACACAACTCCAGCTGGTGCAAGATATATATATAGTAACATGCAGGCCAGCCGACTTTACTTTGAATGCCCGTGATTTCGCGGTCCAACATTCGGGCAACGTGGACGCACCAGGGGACAGCTTTTCTCCGAAGTCGGTGTTCGAACAACAGTCCTGAAAAGAGGAACAATACAAACAAGCATGAGCCGAAGGCCCAGTAAGCCATACACACGACTTACACAAACGTAATCTAAAACGGCACCGTCAACACAGCAGCACGTCCCGTCACACAACACAAATTCAATTCGTGCGCGCTCGCTGGTTTAGGTTGCGCGTTACAACATATGTACAACGGCACGCACCACTTTGATGTGCGTTCAAACTAAATTGTCAACCTAATGTGAACATCTTTAACAGCACACTCGGAGTTCTCTTTTCGTGCCCACGTTGGTGGCAGTCGTCAATGTTTATTGCCTTTCATGTGTTGGTTTATTGACATGTACTTCTCTTTTCTTCCTAAAGCGATGGAATGCAGGAGGACCGGCAAGTTACCCATCGTTCAACCTTTTTGTAATTCTCAGTTGTCGTTAACATTTTCATCTTGTTCTCCCTTATTTCTGCTCTCAATTTGGGCGTATTCCATATCGCGCCGTTCAGCCTACATACTACGTTGCGCTTTGTGTTGGTTTACTGTGCTGGAGGACCGTTTTCATATGTAACGAGTTTATTTTACGGCGTTGAGATCTACGGTTTACAGCAAACTGGACCAGTTTACCTAGTTTTAGGGCTATTTCACGGCGATTCAAGATAATTTGCGTCGTTTTAGGTATACCTTACGGCTGCGCTACAGTGGACGGATTGGATTAATTTTGCGCTACAGATTCAGGGTAATCTCAAGTTCAGTGTGTCAAAAACGTAATTCATCCCTGGCACACTTCCGTATTGGTCAATGTACAGCATATTGGGTTAGAATGTAATCTATGCTTAAAAGTGCAAACGGAAATAGTCAGCTTCACGTCCTTCCGTTTATCGCGTGATTCCGCTCTTTATTCTTGGCTTCACTGACATATCCCACGTGAGGAAACATTCCACCCTCCCCGGAAACTCAAAATCCCGCAATGGTTGGAATTATCGCGAGCTCCTCGAAACTCTTTGGAATTTGAGCAAAGAATGACGTCCGGTCGAGAAGTTCATCCGGTCTCCGTGAAAATATGTGCGTTCCCACCTCGCCCTCGTCATGAAAAGATTTTCTGCACATTTTCCCCGGACTATCTACATGGAATAATGACCAAAGTCTTCACCAGCACATGCCATCCATCCTCCGAGCCCTTCTTTTTTGGCACCACCTTGAGCATTAGGCTAGTGACCACATTGTGGAGTTCTAACTAATGTAACAAATCAACTTTTCATCAAATTTTGAAGATTCTAGGTACTATCGTTTCAGAAGTATGTAGCTCAACATTCTCTTCCTAAAATTGAATATTTCACTCGAACAACGTCTGTTTTGTTGTTCTATTCATAAAGCTGACTCATTGTACAATTTACAACGTTGGTGTTCAGATGTGTATATGCTTAAAAATCTGTACGTTGATCACGCTCCGTTGAGCGTGTTTCTCACAAGTGCGTCGAGAAGTATACGATCATTAGTACTACTGGAATAAAAAGTTTCTTTGCAAGTTCAATGCGTCACCAGAATCGACTCAGCACTCAACGCTTTCTGTGCGGCTTCCTGAAGGCAGAACCTCCTCCAGCCTCCAAGCGTTTGCCGAGGTGTTCAGAGAGCAGTACTCAGCAGTCTTCACTTTGGATCCGCAAAACTAGTATCGAATTCTGCCACAGAGATAATTCCAATACCCACTCCTTTCAGGCGACTCCTCCGTGCTCGACGTTCAGGATCTCTTGTTCAAGATCACTTCACATGGTGCTGTTAGACCAGACGTGATTCACCCCCTGATCATCAAACAGGCGGCCTTCGGTTTAGCGGTGCCCCTCTTCAATCTGTTGAAACAGATTTCAGATAGGCGCTTCTCCGTAAGCGTGGAAAGTGGTTTCTGTCACACTTATAGTTAGGGCAGGCGACTGTCATTCTCCTGCGAGTTACCGACCGATCAGCCTCACCAGCATCTCATGCATGATATTAAAGCGACTGTTGGAACGTGCCATCCTTAGGCATTAGTCCTCCAACAGTCTTTCGTCACCGAATCAGCAAGACTTTATTCGCGATCGGTCGTGTATAACCAACACGTTCATCTTCATGGATAGCCTAACGGAGGCCAATGACAAAGGTCATATCTCGAGTGCTGTCGTCATAAACTTCGCCAAAGCCTTTGACCGTTCATCAAGCGATCCTCCTGTACATAAACTGAAAGCATATGGGATCCAAGTAGAGGTTCTGCGCTGAATTACTTTCTTTTTTGATAAGGCTGTTGATCCCGGATATCTATTGGTTGTTCCAACAACGTTTAGTCTTCTCGCAACGTC
>QNGE01008535.1:0-10236 GCA_008508345.1 Paragonimus westermani | reverse complement strand
CTCTAATGAGAGTGAAACTCGAGTCTTTTCGAAAGAGGCTGGCTGGAAAGTCTATCTGAATGCGAAGGCTGCGATCAAATGTGAGTGATGGTCAACTTGAAAATAAGTGAAGTTCGTTCATTTCATTGTTTTGACGCTAAGCGCTTAACCTATATAACCGAATGTTTTATGTAACCGACTGATGAGAATAAACGAAATGTTTGCATCTCGCAACGTATGTCTTCTTGCTGTCCTGATGAACTGGATAAAGGGAATTCACTGTTTCATAATTGCTCTTGATTTTTTCTCGCCTGACAACCATGATGGTATAAAATGTTATGTAACTGGCCCGATGATGAATAAGTGAAAACAGACTGTTCGCCAAAATCAATTTTGACTTTCTGTTTTTCACGAAGAGAAAACGAACAACAGTATGTTTTCTAGGCACCTCGTTCACCAGATGGCCGCATGACTCACTACAACGCTCGGTACACTGGAAGACCACTGGAAGCGGCCGGTATTTGTAGTTTCTTTCAGTTGTGTCAATTACTTACAAACGAGGTCTGATACGAACCCTGTTGAACAGAGTCCGAAAAACCTGTGCCGATGACTGCTTGCAGGAGAGGACGAGAGACCAAAAAAGGTGTTTACTTGCAAACGGAATTCCTGAGAAGTTCATCAATATTCATAACCGGAAAAGACTGATCGAAGCTGCAGTGAGTGCGGTTCTTAAGAAGCAGGCTTTTTTGAACCTACCTACCAAAGGTCACCATATCGCAGCTGTCGTAAATCAAAATTACATTCTGTTATAACTAGTACCTACCCTACGGCCGAATTGCAGTTGATACAACTAAGAGTGTTGCCCAGTTTATTCATAATGGTGACCTACCGAAATCTTCTGTCTCACATGCAATCTGTCAGTTCAGTTGCCGTTGCGGTGACCTCGATATAGGCAGAACAAACCGATGCCCACGACAAAGGATAACTGAACATTTGTCTAAATGGCTGGTGCACGAAATTACGCAACAGACAATGACAACACAGCGTTCGAGATGAAATCCGACCTCAGACATTGCAAAATGCGCCATGGATACAGGTCATGTTGTTGACCCCGCCAACTTGTTTCAAGTATTGTGGCGTAATCGGACTCTGAAGCTGCTTGATTTCTCTGAAGCAATACTCGCCGTCCGGCTCTGTGTGTTTATAAACTGTTGACTCACGCAGTTTGTCTGCTGTGGAATTGATTGTAGTCCTTGTTTCATGTAAACCCAATCGTTGACCGTTTCTATTGCTGTCGTTAACCGCATGTCTTATATATCCCAATGCTCTACGTTCGTGACTGAAAACGGTGGACGAAAGTTAACATCTCGCAATATGTCTTCTATCCTTATTGGTGAACTGGACCATGGGAACTTAGTGTTTTAAATTCGTTAACTTCTTTTCAAAACGTTGAGTAGTTAAATTTGGTTCCTCCACAATGGTGACTACAGATAGTTACCATCATTTAGAAGGACGTTCCACAGACTCCGGCTGCACGCACATGTGTAATTTGGTCTGCCATGCAGAATCGAACGTCCTGGTAGAAGATTTCCACCATCAGTTGAAAACGACCGTCACTCCTCGGCAACAGGCTTCGTCACTGATTCTTTTGGGATTGTGCAACACCTTCAAGATAGAATTAAAACCTACTCCAGCACAGCTTGCCTCCGGTTGGATTTTGTGATTGCTCAAAAACTGGTGACTGCATCTGAACTCAAGTCTGCAGATTACAGAGACTACGTAACACGTCTGGTGCTTCACATGCGCCGACTACATCTGGTGTGGCTACGGGAACAGATGACACCGGTACATTTGCGCAAGAAACGGTTGTCCAGTGCGCACGTCCTCATAGGCGTATATAGCTCATGTAGAGCTCTGCAATCTTCACTACCATACCGTGCTACCTATGCCGTGCGGTACGACGAAGCGAGAAATCCTTTACAATTGAACATGGTGGAAAGCTCGAGATTGTTTCAACTTACCCCATTGAACATGTTCACCCCAAACCTAATCTATAGGACGGTTGTCAAGAGAGGCGGTTATAACAGGCTGTAAAATTTGTAGAGTACGTTAGACTACTTTAACTGTAAGGAGCTGACCTTATTTGTACAATGTTCTATTACTCTTGTTGTGCATGTCGACCGTTTCCTACACTAACGGGTTAATTTTTTTGCGAGATTTCCCGTGTAAACGTAGGTCAACCAATTTATGTCAGTATTCAACGAAGAGAAATAAATCAATCGTCCAACAACATGCTGAACCCGGATAGTCTACAGATACGGTGAGGTCGTTTTTCGCCGAATATGGATACTTTGCTGTCTATTTGGTTCTGAATTCAATAAATGTGTTGCTCTTGAAGTGACAACTCAAAAAAGCTGTTGTTCAACACAAGATCAATCTACCCACACTTTTATTCTCCCCTTTTTTGTGAGCTTTTCGGGGGTTGATTAACCCATTGCGATAGATCCGCACCAATGCCTAAATTATTTAAATAATGGAGTTCAGCCTGTACCTCACTAATTGTTGCCGGCTTCCTGTTAGAATATTCTCTCCGTTATTCCTGTCGATTTTCGAACAACGGGACACATATAATCGCGTGGTTTCACTAGTGTATGTCTGCATCAACACAACGAAGGTCACTGTTCTCTTTGGTTTATTTGTGAAGAGAAACGCCTTAGCGACTCCTTAGAACGACAAACACTTTATCAAAAGTTCATTGTACAGCTTGACACCCCTGATGAAGTATGTTTTATCGCCATTATTCACAACATTCCCTAACGTGTGGAAATTCCACACATTTCTTATGCGTCACATGCCGAATGTTACCTGGTTGTACATTTTGCTTTCCCCAGTAGTGTTAATGTATGCGGTATTACGCTGTTCGTCGTCTCTTTCATTATTGCAGTGGCCGACCGGACACAAAAGTCTCATCCACACGCCTCATGGCCTTATTCCCTTGGGTTTACACTGGATACATGATGTGTGAGTGGAACCACAAGTGGTGAAGCGCAAGCCATTTGTGGAGTCGTTTGGCTTCGGTCACTGTGACAGGCTAATCCGGAACGTACGTCTCTCTCGCCATTTTCGTGGTGAAACGTTGTATGCTTGTCTTTATACTGCGAATTAGCCAGGGAAATCAGGGACAATTAACTAACTCTAATGCACTCAAAAATTTAGAACGAGCATTGCTAATAAAATGGTCTGAAATCATCTTGTTCCTTTTGTACGGTGTAAGGACGGACCACAGCAACTAAGGAAAATATACTTCATACGGTTACTTCGTTTTTCTGAGTCAGTTGCCAACTGTGCCATAATTATACACTTCATTTTTCAAACTTCACTTTCCATTAATATTTTACGTTTGCCCGTTTTTGAGCATTAATTTTGATAGCTAAGCGTACTGACTGTTTGCATTTCGTGCAGTTGGGCTGTATCTTGAAAGCTCAATAGTATGTGCAAATTTTGAAACTTTGAAAGTTAACCCCATTATTTGTGGTGGACAATTCATAATACACAATAAGAAACTATTCCAGACTCTTTAATACTAGAACACCAACTAGCCAAAGAAGCTGGGTAGTTGACAATACTTCCGAATGTTCGCCTCAACTAGGCCATATTGGCATGGCGATGTGATTTACGAGCACAGACAAACAAACGAACCTGAGTAAACAAGCGCGATTCAGCACGACGAGAGACCAAAGCTGAATGCGTTGACCTTAAACTAGCTGATTCACTCTTGCAGAAAGCGCCTTTCAGTTGCATGAACTCAAATAGATTGCGATAAAAAAATTAGGCTGTTTTCCATAAAGTTGTAAACAAGTGGATGCCAACTAATCATTTCTTTTAGAAAGTACGATGTACAGACCCTTTAACAACAAAAAGCACATCTTTCAATGTCCGCCTGAAAAAAAGGATGAAATCTCTGAGGACACCATAAAGCAAACTTACCTGCTTAGAATGTTCAAGCCGAGCAAGTGGCCTGAACTGTGGTAAGTATAAAAGCGGTCTATCATTGGCTTCTCAAAGTGACTCACAATACGTAAGCCGTTTTTTGACATGCATCATGTGGGCAATGCTCATTCCGCTCGTCAACCATTTCTTAGCGCAATTAACAATTAAGCTCATTTAACTACGTAGAATTTGGACGGATTTTTCGGAGAGGCGACCATAGGCGATGGTGTGTGGCCATGACAATTAACTAAGGTATATAAAGTATATAAGAGAACGCTTTCTATGGCGTCACAGACTACTATCATCAGACGACAGAAAAAAAGCTCATAGGAACGACAAACGCAACCAATTAACTCGGGTACACATTTTCTCCAAAATACTAATCCTACAACATTGAATCAAGCATCAGTAGGATTCATGTAACAGTTTCTAGCGATTTATGACGTGACATTAAGCATGAAATGGTCTTTCTAACAAATTCGAATGTGAACGTCGGAATGAGTTCTGTGCAATGCAACTCTCTAGTACCTTTCTGTTGTAAATGGTTCAATGTCCTACGAGCATGTAAACAGATAACGGAATAACGGTCAGTGAAACGGCGTATAACGGAACGATAGTCAACGGTAACGAACAATGGACTACGGAATATGCACGACTAGTTCGAAACTTCCCAGCCAACCCAACCACCCGAGGCCAACGCATGAACACAGAGAGAAGACTGGCCTCCGGACAGAGTTTCCTTATGTCACTCAATCCGAAGACAACACGGTCACAATCCAGATCATACTTAGAGGGTTTGTGACCAATCAGAAGAACAAGCCAAAGGTGGACCAAATGATGAGCCGAACAGTACAGTGATACGCGTAGGCGGGATTAAGGCATGTGAGCGTTGAGGCGCGTAGGTGGGGTGCCAGAGATTTGGCACAAGGGTTGAAGGGCGAAGTGGCATATGACTGTGCCAACTATGAAGGTCACTCGCGAGTGTACTTTGTTAGTCTGTGCCACACAATATTTTTGGGGAACTGGAGACTTCCCTGACACTTTCACTGTGTCTGACCAGATACACACACTGTATGGTGTAAGGTTAGGCAATACGATGGAAAATCACAAAACCAATGGCTGTAGACCACTGCACTTATATTACCAAAGCACTCTGGTACTGATTACCCACATATTGCTGGTTACCACTTGCTGATGACTATCGCTTCAGCTAACAAGAGAAACCACCGATGGGTTGTCGTTTGATTTGGTCGAAAGAACTCCATGTTTAACTGAGGTCCTGTGTTCATCACACTGGTTCCCCATGAGGCACCATAACGATCTGGCTAGATTGAGATATTGTGGTACCAGTAGCCGTTTTGCAGGCTCAAACTGTGATGTGGTAGCATATTCAATTATGTAACTATATCTGTGAGAAACCTGACACAGCCGAAATCTTAGTGGTATGCTGCACAGCACTGGACAGTAGACGTGTTCAAAACACTGGTGATACGGTTCGGTCGTTCGTCAGCAGCTTGATTAATTGAACTGCGCAGATCATACGTCCCACACCTATCATTGGGTTTCATCGCCGAGTCAATGTAGCAATCACAACGGGACTGGACAGTGACGCAGTATGAAGGTTTGTGCATCTTGATGCCCTATTGGGCTAAACTAGACGTCGTGACGGCCACACCGACTGAGTCACTCACACCAGTCTTCTTGCCCTTCAGATTGGCAGTTGGAATAAAGTTAGCATCTTTTTCAGCTAAACGTGCCAGTCTTGATACACTACCACTCATTCGCTGCTTTGCCGTACAGGCATTTGAACCAAAGGCTTTGGTTGAGTACCTTAGTAGTTCTGTTTTGGTCTGGACATCTTGGTAATATCTCAGTCCGCATACAACCATAAATACTTACAAATCCCATACTTCCATGCTGCCTCGATCGTCTCGCATCATAAACCGGGTCGCCCTATCTGCTACATACAACATGGTGGACAGGCAAAAACATGCTACTACTGACTCTCTCCCACTTAGGTTCCTCCCGAGCCCCCACTTCTAGTGATTACCTTGTGGATCCCACAACAGATGTAGCTAACTGTTAACGCTGTATCAGTAAGTCCCCTCTCTTACCATCCAACCTCAGGCCTCCCTCGTTCCTTGTTCAGACCTAGAATGCGAATTAATATGGATGCTCTCAGCGTTCACACTCTAAAACAGGTAGGTTGTCAACAGGCCGCCCTCGCACGAACGTTAGACTTGTCGACTGTCAGTGTTTGCCGCATTTCAGAGGCTAGAATTCGAGATATCAGCCAGTATATGGAACTAATGGTACTTGCACCGTCTATCCGCTACTAGTTATACACTTCGAGTGATTCCACGGCCAGCACAACTGGTCAGGCTGCAGTGGACGTAGTCCTCATAACAACGGCAGTGGTCGCATCAGTAGATTAGATTCCTGTTAACGGTCAACTCTGTGCGGTCCACTTGACAGGTTTTGTTACGGCCAGTTCTGGATGCAAAATTTTCAGAAATCACTCCCATGTGCCTGCATATGCTCCAGCCAATTGTCACGAGGTCAATGGCATCGGCGCCCTTTACTCGGATCTGGCCGCTTTCCATCGGTCGATGCACGGTTCTGATATGGTTATTCTAGCCGGAGGTATGAATGTGCGGGTCGGTGTTTGGGATAACATCACGTCGCTCGGACAGAAGCAGGCGGCTGTTGCAAATGTACGCTGAGCATGAGCTATTCTTAAGCCAGAACTGGTTTTAGACATCGTGTGTGTCATTGTTATGGTTTGCGTCCTCTCCTTCTAAATCGGACCTGGTCTCAGATAGACCACCTAACTTTTAATCATAGGTGGCGTGGTTCGATTCAGGACTGTCATTCTTGTTGGAGCACATAATTGGGTTCGTATCATGCGTTGATACGTTGCCGTTTTGTTCTTACTTTTGCTGGCCAACGACCCCACTGACAACAAAGACTGGTTGTTAAAAAGCTGGCTATTCCGTCGGTAAAGCATAAGTATGAAACCAGTCTGGAAAGCAAGTTTAGCAGTTCTCACCCTCGAAGATCCCAATGGCTGCTTGACCGAGACCTCATAGGCCATTTATGAAGCAGGTGCTTTACCACGGTGGTGCGTGGAAGGAACAGACGTTGGAGGTAAGAGAAATCCTTGGAGTTGTTAGAAGCTAGGCGGAACATTTCTCCTGGTAGTTCATGTGACAAGTCCAGGAGAGATCCGTAGGAAGCTGGACCGCAGGCTGATCGTCGATCGTGAGGTTTGGTTAATAGAGACAGTTGAGGAAATGAAAGCCGTTTTTGTTTCAGGGAACACCGACAAACGTTTTGAGCTTATCCATGCTACTCCTCTCAGACGACTGTCTGTTAGTGAAGCTGACAGCGAGACAGATGACGCTCTCATCCATAATAAGTCCGGAAGGTTAGAACGGTGGGGGTGAATTCAGCTGGCCTACTGCTTCTACGGTGTTGCCGCCATAAACTTGTACTGTGCGTTAGCCTCGGGTGGTTGGGTTGGCCGGGAAGTCTCGAATTAGTGTATATTTCGTAATCCGTTGTTCGTTACCGTTGATTGTCATTCCGTTATACGTCCTTCCACTGACCGTTATTCCGTTATCTGTTTACGAGCTCATAGGACACTGGACGAGTTACAACACATAATATGAGGCGGCGTCGGCAGGCAGATCTCTTCTGATTGAAGACAGACAGTTTCTGGGTCGGAGCTAACACACAAAGTTCGGGAGCGTTGAAGATCCGTTCAATAGAATTCATTAGTCTTTGTGTTGTTTGATGCATACCGTAGTCATCTTTAAGAGGCAGTTCTGTGTAAACCGTCTTCTCTCTCACAGTGACCACTAGTTTGGACGGCGGTTTCGGTTTACTATGCCCTTCAGTGAGCCTTTTTAGACAATCACTAGATTGTGTTACAGAAGTGATCAGGTCTAATCCCTCTGCAAGACTGTCCTGTGTACAATTTCGTCTTGCCCATGCAAATAGTGCATTAACTAGTGTGAGTTTGTAACAGACCGGTGTGAAACTACTGCAGTTCACTTACTGACCGGACCACTTGGATTTCCTGCAGACAGTTCTTTTAGTACAACTATCTTCTCAGCGACTTTGGAATAATTCCAGAGAGGGCAAACTATTATCACCATCAGTTTCACACGTTACATTCAGGATGGGATGACAACTAAGTTACCTACTGCATGTTCGGCCGACTGACTACTCGTGTATCATTCACGTAATGTTTTTAGTATGACAGACTCGCTATGCCTTCGACTAACTCTTGTTCAGTCCTTAACATGAAAAAGTCTGTTAAGATGTGTCCTAGTGTACTTCCCATGGCTACCCGATCCATTTAGAGATAGCAACGATCAAGAAAACGGAAGCTGACTTTTTCAGCGCATAAAAATAAAGTTGGTCTCAGAAAATCATGAGGCCAAAGCAAAGTAATGTGAAACAGTTCATTCCCTTCAGAAGTTTGAGCAAAACCGTTAGAAAACGAAAANAGATAAAACACGAAAACTGGCAGATGCACGCATTCCGTATTGACTCGTCAGTACCAAATTTACAATAACATGAAACGGGTTTTTATATGGAGCAGTTAGGGGAGCAGGGTGGATAGTCAATTGGTGGTTTAGGATAGGTCACTAAGTCCAGGGAAGAGTCAAGTTTACGAGCAATTGTTTCTGAACACACAAGGTCGACTTCAGTCGATTGATTGCGACCGCCTCAACAAACCGCAAGAATCTTGTATTCGAGTGACGCAATAGGATTCTGAATGCACAAGTTGGGTCGATAACGTGATCAGTGGTCAGGACGTGTCTTGCGACTGCGGACGCCGGTTGCTTGCGTGTTTCAACCACATCGTCGTTCTTCTGTAATACAGAGCTCTGCACCCATTTAGGCAAATGTTCCTTCACTATGGAGATCAAGCACCTCTCGGTTCTGCCTATGTAACTTTCATTGCAGTTACATGTAAATTGGTAGACACAATGTGAGGTGGCACCGATAGTCTGATCTCCTTTGATTGAAGGGACGGGCAGTTTCTGGGTCCGGGCTAATACACAGAGTTCCGCTGCGTTGAATGTTCGTTTAATCGAATTCACTAGTCTTTGAGTTGTTTGTTGCATGCAATAATCACCTTTAAAGGGCAGTTCTATACAAACCCTCTTGTTTTATCACTGTGGCCACCTGTTCGGAAGGTGGTCTCGTTTTACTATGTCTTTCTATGAACCTTTTTGGATACCCGCTAGATCGTAGTGTATATGTGATCAAGTCTAATTCTCTCGCAAGACCATCCTGTGTACAGATTCGCCTTGCTCGTGTGAATAGTGTATTCACTAGTGCGCGTTTGTGATGGACCGGTGTGAGACTACTAAAGTTAAGGTATTGACCGAACCACGTGGATTTCCCACAGACGGCTCTTTTGATAGAGCCATCCTCCGGACGACTAATGAGTATGTCTAGAAACGACAAAAAGTTGTCGGTCTCAAATTCACACGTTACTTCCAGGTTGGGATCACAACTATTGAAGCGCTGCACTAGGTTATCTATTGCCTGTCTAGACGGACTGAATACTAGTGTATCATCGACGTAACTTTTGTAATATGGCAGACTCGCTATGTCTGTAGCTAACTCTCACTCAATCCTTAACATGGAGAAGTCTGCTAGGATGGGCTCTAATGGACTTCCCATGGCTACTCCGTCCATTTGGCGGTAGCACCGATCAAGAAAACCGAAGTTAATGTTTTCGATACATGACAATGAGGCTTCCATCAGAATATCACTAGGCAGAGGCAAAGTAACGTGGCTCAATTCAACAAACTCACAGATATAATCGATTGTCTCGTATAGTGAGACATTCGTGAATAGTGACTGAACGTCTATGGAACACATCAACTCGTTAGCAAGGTTGATGTTGTCCAAGTCACTGATCAATTCAAAAAGAATCTTTAATAGAATGTGCTGGAAACTTTTGTTTCAATGGAGTTAGGATTGCGAATAACCAGGGTGCCAAGTCATGAATTTGTCATCGCCGGGATAGGCCTAAGGGGCATTCCAGACCTTTGTGTTTTGGGAAGGCCGTGGAGCTGAGATGTCGTCGACCCACACGGTTTAAAAGCTTTGTATGTTCTATCATCGACTAAGCACAATTGTACAAGGAGTTGAAGGTGCCGCAGACATAGCAAGTCTGTCATATTACAAAAGTTACGTCGCTGATACACTAGTGTTGTGAATCCAGAAGGCGGATGACACGGA
>QNGE01008534.1:0-16482 GCA_008508345.1 Paragonimus westermani | reverse complement strand
GTGTATATCGAGTTTGTCTCCTGGGCTAGGACCCTCGCGACTCAGAGTCAGTGGCTGAAGACGCTAGGTGAGCTAGCGGCTAACCGAGCTAAGTGGCGTGAATGTTTTCGTTTGACCGAGTTTTCTGTGGAGTGAGTGTATTTAATGGCGCGGGGTAGTGAAAGCCGTGATAAATTTGTCTTGCTGAGGATGCCTTACTTCCACTTACATTGTCTTCAATGTCTTTTTCACCTTTTTGCAATCGTACATCTTGCTTTTTAGCTCAAACGACCACATGACGGCTAGTTATAGGTGGCGGGGTGGCTTTCAAGACTGTCGTTCCTATTGGGGCATACCCTTGGATTCAGGTTGTGCATTGATACGCTGTCGTTTTGTTCTGACTTTTGCTGAGCAACTACCCCACCGACAACGACGACTAGCTGTTGAGAAACTGTCCACACCGTCTTACACCGTCTGTAAATCATAAGTGTTTTTCTAATCGACGTCTCTTGTGCTTCTTTGAGATTGCTGTATCTTGTTTTGTGTTGAACTCTGGCTCTCTGTTCTCTTTCCTCCTCTCGATAGACCGGATTATTCCTTTATATTCCCATTTTAGCTGCCGTTACTGTTTTCCATAAACGTATTCAATCCGCAATCCATATACCTCTGAATGCCAAAATGAGACACTTGGGCCCCGCATTTTTTCTTGACAAATTCACAGTTTCTCTCTTTTCTTGCCGCAGAAGCACTCGTTTCACTCCAAACTTGAGTGAACGCAATCCCGTTTTATCATCCTCCATTGTTGAGCCTTACCTGGCTGCCAATTTGTTATACAGGCACGTTCTTTGTTCGATGTCTGATGATTCACACATTCGGTTTGAGATATTTGTGTTTATTGTATATGGACTCAATCAGTGCCATGTTAAATCCAGTAATTACGAGCGCTTTCTCACTAACCATTACAAGGATAGATCATCTTTGCGGTTGGCTGATGTGAGAGGCCTTCATTGGATCGACAGATTACGCGTTCTTCACTGTCAATTTGAATCGTTAGCGGACCATTCAGTAGTACTCAAGCTCCTCAACATCTGACCGGGAAATCTTGCACTCTAAGAGAGACGGGTAACGAGACCGTCCAGTTCTGTATTTCCGGCATTCTGCAAGAATGACAAAGTCAGCTATTGAGGAAATAGCCTTTGGCCCTAACAACTAGGGCGTTGTCGAGGCGGATTCTTTTTCTGTGGCCCAGCGTTCTGCCGCCAGTCGATCAGGCACTTCTCTGTCACAGTGTCACAAACCATTGCCCTCTCTGAACGAGAATTATTTGAATACCCGTAACTACGTTGACGTTCCCCCTTACAGTAAAATTAATTCTTCAAAAATTCACGAAACTTTTCTGGCGTTTTTGAATATTCTCCTAACGGGAGGATTCAACTTGAACCGTGTACTGCCATGCGTGATTGCTTTTTGTTTGAAGCCCCTAGAACTAAGCAGGTATCCGGCCTGGAATTGGTGGCTGGAACTGTGATATCCCCATTTTATAAGGTGGATCCGAACACGTCTCGACAGTCGGGACTAAACATGGTACAACACCAAGGGGTAATATCAGCCTCTCTGTTCGACAGCAGATCTCTGGAGCAAACCCTTTTGTTTAGACCCTGTCGAGTCGCTAGGGACGGCTCTCAGGCCTTGGGTTCTTGGAGCCGGTCTTGTGAGATTTGAGGTGGGTTGTTTCGATGGATCCCCGGAGAATTGCTTCATCTCTGTCAGAAATTTTGAAGGTAACGTGACGGATAAATTAGTTGACGATGAGCCGAAGCTTCCATGTCTGTTGCGTTATTATCGTGGTGGCACAAAAGAAACAATCAGACACTGCCCACTCTCGTTAAAGGAAGTGAGGTATGCAGATGCTCTAAGAATTTTGCAGCAGCAGTTTTGCCGCCGACATGATATCATATCAGCGGTAAGTAAGGAGCTTGTCATGGGTCTTAAATTACTCAGTGGCGACATTGATGCCTTGCGTGGTCTAGCCAGCCAGATGAAGGGTTGTCAGGCGGTGTTGATGCAGCTGGTTCGCGGTGCAGGGTTAAACTCCTCATTCAACCTCAGTAAAGTACTTGAACGATTGCTTCACCATCTATAGGAAAGATGGGCAGAATTTGCTCAGAGCATAACTGAGTGCGGAAGGGAAACGACCTGTAACGACCTATCAAAAATCGTGGAGAAGAGAGTAGCCATCAGCGCTAGTCGGTAGGGTCAGCCGGCTGCCCTCTGAGAAAGCTGGACTAGTAACCCAATATCCTGTGGACCCTTTTGAGTCAGATACTCGAGATGCAACTTTGGGGTAGGTGTACCTTATGAGAACGTGAACCTGTCGACTCCACTTTGTAAGAGAAACCTCGGTAGGTCTGACTATGGTTGGTTCATTGGTCAGTCTATGCAGCAACGCAAAGGAATCCTGGAGAACATCAGATGATGCTTTATTTGCTTGAAAGCTATCCATGCGGTGAGGTCTTGCGGGCCACAGTTAGGATGTGCGGTGCCGAGTTGTGGTCGGTTTTATTGCACGTATTTTTATAAGGACAAGCCCGAACTGTGGAAGGAGAAGATGATAAGGTTATCGTTGTGCGATGCTACGTCCAATACAAACAGTGTGTGTCTGGTATTCGTCCGGATAAGGTTGGTTGGCGCGGAGGCGTTAGTGATAACTCACGCCTTTTTGGATAACGGGGTTGACATTGCGTTGCCTAATGAATCCATTGCGGAGACGACCCACGGAACTTCTGCAATACCAAGCAATAAGATATGAGTTGGGTTGCAATCCTTTGGTCGTGGGCGTTCTATTACAGCCGATTCAGTTTATACGGTGAAACAGCTGTGGTTGACGCAGGATGACGTTTTCCGCCAATCAGAGAAAGATGGATGGACTCCCATGGAAGGTAGTTCTTTCATGAGTTCAACTAGAACCGGCATAGGGAGTTTGGTAGGATGAGATAACCCCGAAGCACACCGGGTAATGGAACAGAGATTGAGCTGTTTCAATGAGCCTTTGCGAGTGAGATCACTTCCGGCTGGAGTCTCCAAGGTCCACGTCATACGAAAGTCCGGAATGTACACCGTGTAAACCTCGTTAGAGCACGTCCGGCCCCGTTGGATTATTTGATCCAAAGGACGTATGAGTTAAGTGTCCCTGATTGAAGCACTTTGAAGGACAAAAGGCATCCTCTGAGTGGCAGAAGAGCATGAAATATGACTGAAAACAGTGCATTCCTCAAGGACGGTCACTATGAGGTAGGTTTGACTCAAGGACAAGGTAGATGGGCATTGCACAAAATTAAGGAGGTAAATGAAAAACTCCTTGATGCATTACAGAAAAGGTTGATTCGGGACCGAGAATTAGGTGCTGGCTACTATGCCGTGATAATGGAGCATATCAGTAACGGCTACATAAGTAACAGTGTTGCGATTATAACACGGAGGTCCACTTGCCACTCCGTGCCGTACCTAACCCAAATAAGTCCAGAAGGATACGGATGTAACAAGCAGGCCGGACGTTCTGTCTTCCGCACACAATACACCCTCAAACGCGCTTTGTGCAGCTTGGAGACACTCGGGAACAGCGTTACTCAGAATCGGGGGTTCCAACGATAGTCCTGTAAAAGGATGTAATAGAAACGATCGCGAGCCGATGACCCAGTAAGACATACGTACGACCCACACAAATAAAAACCAAAATGGAGTCGATAACACGCTGCCGTGCACGGTTGACCTTTGGTTGTGCTGATAAACACCAAGGTGTCTCTCAGCAACACCTTACTTCAGGGTCCGGACCTGTGAACCAGTTTGATAGGAATGCTTATGCGATTTTGCAAATATCAGGTGGCAGCCTTCGCTGAAGCTGGAGGGATGTTGCTGCAGGTGGGAGTTCCGTGTCGTGGCCGATGTGCACTTAGTTTTCTTCTTGAGTGTTAGTCGTGGACTGTGAATTATTCAGTTATCGTGGAGCAGAAAATTTTTTACGGCACATTCCGTCTTATTGCTGTGATATATGGTGAGAAAACAGATAGCCAAAATCGGTGTCATAGACAGACATTTGTTTGTTTTGACTGGCCGTTAACTGAAGACAATCTTATCGTATGCTATTTCTGAAATTCAGTATGGCCGATGTTGTGGTTGCTCGCTTTTTAGCAAGTGGATGCCGAAATAACGTACATCTCGACATACGATTATGCAGATAGCATTTATGAAATCAGCAACAGGACATTTTTGGTTTTCAGGAAATAGATAATATTGCGGCTTTCAAGGCCATGTTTGAGAATGGTCGTATAACTGAAAAAAGTAAGTTCCTCCGCATATGCGTACGCATTTATCTAGCAAATATCAGATTCGCTGAACGAGATAATGAGGAATTTTAGAGGTATACGGCTTCAGCCACCCGAGTGGACACCTGAAACATGGAAAACCTACGGCTAAATTCTGTGCTGAAGGAAGGCGAATGTAGCATGAGTTGTTTTCCACGGGCTTCAAATAAATCACTCACATCGATTTCCTAACGTGTTCGTTCTCAGTGACTTTGCACGCCCACGTATGTTTGGGCGTGTTCCAGCATACCGTATGGTTGGCTCTTACTCACAAGCCAGAACAAGGGAGGTGTAGCAGTACTAAGTGCTTCGGCACGGGATACAGTTTGCTTCCATTCGTAATCTAGGACAAATGGATGGAGCAGTCATAAGTGTTTAAGCGTGGGGTACCGTTTGCCTTCAGCTGTCAGCTAAGAAAATTTCACGAAGCTTTTGTAGGCTTTCAAGTAGGAAGTGCTCCGCGAGGTCGTTTGTTTAGCAGATCACGTCTTGTCTTCACAAAAGTTTGGAACCGTATTAGCAACGAATGGCTATAACATGCCTATAGGCACACGGGAAATAAGTGAAAAGATACCGCTGATCCGCCCAGTTTTTGCGCATTTTCCTACGTTGCAATATGTTCACTGGCGTGGCTTACGTTTGCAGCTTTATAAAAAGCTATGTTCTCATGATCCAGTGAGAGCTGAATCGCCGGAACTATATTCAAGTTTTCCCGCTTAATTGCACTCATAATTTAAGAGGAGCATGCCTCATCACCTCGACAACATCAACCTTTGTTAGCGTCAACCTCTAGTTCTCTCAAATAACGTGAATTGCAACCTTTCCCAATTTTTTCGTTGATCGCCATATCTTGAACTACCGCACAGTCACTGTTTACGCCTCTGGAATATTAAAACAAAAGCATTTCCACCAACAGAACTCAATGATTTCACGAACTGAAACACGTCACAAAATTATAAAAACTTCAGTGGCTCAAAAACTGTTTCCGATTTACAGATTACACATATATTTGCCATCTACCGATTACACGTAGCGAGTTTTCTTTGGTGGGGTTCTGAATCGTTTGAATAGCCGCCATTTCATGGTAGGTTTGTACTACGAAAAAATAATTACGGATAATCAGCAGAAACTTCTACCAGTGACTGCGATCTTAGTAGAAGAGAACTTGTGGGCTGTTGGTTTTTAGTGACATTTGACTCAATATTCGAGGCTAGGGCTGTGATAGATGAAATGCGAACGATTTTGCGGCTGTGGTACCTTAGACTCACCAGGCGGGTTTCCAGCCTTAGTAAGGCCCTTGATTAGTCACCCACTGAAGAAGAACTTATTGTCTTCCAATTGTGAATAACAGTGAGCTCAGGACGTGAGGTGGCATGTGGTGCGCGACTGCTTTCGGAGTTAAATCTACCTCCATCGCATCGGTTACACGAAAAGAAGAATATTGAGTTGCGTGACTTTGTCGCACTACCTCTCGGGGATAATTGCACTAGTGTTCTTGCCAGCTCGCAGGTTGCTTTAAGACCTTCGTCACCAAGGCATTGGTTGGAACTCAGCTATATAGGAGTGTGATCGGGTACTTTGGGAATGTTGGCTGAATGATGTCGGATCCACAAGCAGGTTGGCAGCACCCAGACGCAATGTTCGTGAACTTTCGTCTGCAAACCTTATTGAATTGCATGTGTTCTGCGATGCGTCGGAAGCCGGTTACAGAACAGTGAACTATCTAAGGATGATTGCCTGAGATAATAGTATTCGGTGCGAACTTCCGGTGGGAAAACCTGGGGTGACCCCAAAGAAGACAGTCACGATACCAAGGCTAGAGCTGACGGCAACCCTTCCATAATCGGAGCCGATGTATTTCCTGATTCGCGAGTTGAAAAATCCAACAAGTAATGTTGCACCGTGGACAGATTCCACAACAGTGTTGCAATGTCTACAGAACAATTCATTGCGTTTAGCAACTTCCGTTGTCAGTCATGCAAGGCTCATCTACAACCTTACTTTTGTCTCACAGTGAAGGCATGTGCCCTCAGGAGTAAATCCGACCGACGTGGCGTCCAGGAGAATGTCATAGGCCTTGAGAAAGGAGGTGAGCGCTTAACTACGGGGTCCGAGCCTCCTATTGAGCTCGGTGGAACAATAGCCGGGGGCGCCAAGTTGCTCCTGCTTGTTAAAAAATGACTTGGAGGTTAGGTGCACTCATGCGCTCACCATGAAATCTGGCTTTAACCTTATACTGGACCAGCCGATGCCAAGATAGAGTATTGTGACTAACTATTTGGTTTTCACGTTTTGTTATTTTTGTGTCCGTGGTGGTGTGTGCCATACAATGTGCATCAATCAGAGTAGGGCCCCTCCGTGCGTCCGAAATCGATGCCTCCCATCTCAAACTAATAAAGTCCGTGCAACAGCTCAAGTTCCCTAAGAAACTCAGGGTCCTGAAACCGTCCACCACAAACCCTTGTAAGGGGGTGGATTTGGAAGGTTGCGATCAACGCTGATAGACTCAGCACCGCATCTTGGCAGTAGAATCCGACCAGAGAGTGGAAACGATATAAAGTTAATCGTCATCCCTTGTCATGGTGCTGTCAAAAGCCTTTTGATACATCATCACCAGGAAACCAAAGAGCACACGTGTGCCCTGCATGTTCTTGAAAGCATCATATTTTGAAAGGTATGGCGGCCGTTAAACGGGCGTAAGGTGAGTGATGTCACGTTCAGTAGGTTTATGCTAAGCAGTGCATTTAAACGATGACGTCGATCCCATCAACGAGAGCGTCAACAGACGGTTACCCATCTCAGTACTGTGTGGTGGATTATTTCGGTCCATTCAAGATGCGTGTTGGAAGAAGCGAACTCAAACGTATTGGCTTCATATTAACCTGTTCGCAGACTCGTGGTATCCACACAGACGTAACCCATTCCATTTCTACGGACATTCTTTTCATGGCCGTAATGTTTTTTGTAAAGGCGAGACACGCCGGAAGCCGTTCACAGTGCTAACGGTTCTCACTTTGTTGGATTCGACCTAGAGCTGTAACGGAGGCTACAAAAGTTGGACCAATAGTTGCTGACACGAAAACTATCGAGTGAAGGAACTGAATGGTATTTTACTCCACCCAGTGCAGGCCATCTAAGGGGGGCTTGGGAGAGAAGAGTTTTAACAGTGGGACGAGTGCTGCCATCAGGAGCAGAACAACAGGTAACTAACAAGGAGTCAGTTAACACCCACGTGGCGGAAGTTGAACGAATCGTTAAATATAGACCACTCGTGTCCATCTGTGATGACCCAGGTAATCTCGGGGTATTTCGTCGCGGTGGTTTGCTATTGCTGTGCTTGAATGTAAGCATGGTTACGGCTGAGGTGACATTGCGTGAACATTACACCAAGGGGTAGAGAAAACCACAGCACTTATCCCGTTTATTTTGGGAACAATAGCAGCGTGAATACTCACCCTCGTTACAGGTTAACCCTAAGTGGTTGATTTCCTCGGGTGCTCTTCAGGTAGGCGGCGTGGTTTTTCTGGGGAGAGCTTCTCAAGATGTTTCATCCCATGGTTGTTGTACCGTAAATCAGGAAGCAAGGCAGGGGTAATTAACGTAAACCAGTATGCATGCAGTCTGCCCAGTAGGCGTACACAATGGACATTGAATCAGTGGACGATTTAGAATTAAACCAGTCAAAGTCGCGATGTATCACTCGAACGTCAGTGGCCAATCAGATACGAGGTGAACGTTCTGGCCTTGTGAATGACGTACACACACAACATCACTCCCTTTCGGCCACCTTTGAATTAGGCATAGATAAAACAGTCGACCGATTTCGGAGCCGGTGTTGAGCGACGAGAATTTGAGGAGTTTGCAATGGGTTGCTCCGTACGTGAAGGTAAACCGACTGTCGGGGTTAATCGTCCAGTAAGTAATCGACGTTGTTATCCATCTCGTATATACCGGGTCCGAGGGTACGCTCTATGGAGATTGGAGATGAAAAGCTTGTTTGCCCTTTGTTGCGTGACCGATTCTTCAGAAGGGCAAATGTTCCGGGTGCCAGAGCTTTGCTGACTTGGCATAGGTCTTCCAGTATGTCTCCCTCCGAAGAAACTCGGTATGTTTGTCTTCATTTGCAGGTTGGTTTGCTGCGTAGAGTTTCGTACGTAGAGCTCTCCCGAACATAAGTTCAGCAAGCGTTTTTCGTTCGTTCTATGGTGGCTAGTGCGATAGGTGAATGAAGTTTGAACTACAGAATCCTCCCACGTTTCCCCTTGTCACTGTAATGCCTGTATAGACTCCTTCAAAGAGCGATTCGAAAAGCCCATCATACCGTTACTTGCGGGATTGTAAGGAACAGTCCGCGAATGTTCTACTCCCTGCCGACGTTGAAATTATTCAAACTCATAACTGATGAACCGAGATCCGTTATCGGTGACAATCTCCTCAGGAATCCCGAATCGGGCAATAAGGTTTTTCATTCAATGAATCACTGTGGTTGACGTGACATCTCCACAGATGTGTGCCTCAGACCATCTACTGTAATAGCAGTTGGCGACCAGTATGTTACGCTCATTCCGAAGAGCAGTTGCGGAAGGTCCCACAAAACCGATAGCCAACTTTGCCCACTGGCGCATAGAATATCCCACTGGTTGCACGGAGGCAACTATAGGTTTGATTGATTTATCCTCATGTTGACAAGGGACACAATCGTTGACGAGAGTCTCGACTGACGAAAACATTCATGGTTACCACTACCATTCGCTAGCACGACGAAGAGTCCTTGTGATTTCAGGATGTCTCTCATGAGCACATAGCATAATCTCACGTCTTAAACTGGATGGTGAGACGAGCCGTGATCCACGCATGATGCAGTCGTCTATAACAGAAGGTTTCTCTCACAAGGGTTAATAGCATTTCAGCTCGTCAGTGACATTTTTGGCATCAAGCCATCCGGTAGAAACGTATAGTTTCAACTGTTGGAGTTAATCTTCCATTTGCTTAAGCACTCGCATTCGCTCTCTGGTTACCGCGTGAATTGTCAAGCCACCAATAGCAGCCACCATTTCAGATTCTTTCATATCGTCTGTATCAGCCTGTATAGGCAAGTTTAGGCGGGAGAGTGCATCAGCTGCGCGATTTTCTGAATCACGTCTACATTTACCTCCGAAGTCATAATTCAATAGTCTGACTAATCCGATATATTCTATGGCCTTCAGTTTCTTGACTGAGAAGTGTCGTCAATGCTGCATGATCAGTTCTCAGTGTGAGGTATCTACCAAAATGGTACATATGCCACTTCTCACAAGCCCAGACACAGGTTAAAGCTTCTTTTTCGTTAGCTGAATATTTACGTTCCGTACCAGAAAGTGTTCGTGACGTGTATGCGATCATCTTTTTCTGTCCTTGTTTCATTTGGAAAAGAACGGCTCCTAGACCGATATCGGAGAGATCTGTTGAAACGAATGTACTGCAGAATTCGTCGAGGATACTGACAACGGGAACGGAAACAATCATCTGTTTCACGTGTGGAAAGGCTTCTCTCTGGGTGTCGAACAACTCAAAGGGAATATTGGATACCGTCGGTAATCGCAGTGGTTCGACCACCGTGGGAAAATTCGGAGGATGGCTTGAGTAGTATGAGCAGAGTCCAAGGTAACGTTCGAGTTAAAGTAGACTCGTTGGTTCTGTGGCATTTGTAATAGCCTCAGTATTTTGAACGTTGGGGCGAACTCCTTCATCAGATATGACGTGGCTAAGGAGTGATATTTCAGTTACACAGAATACACACTTGTTCATGTTCAAACGTAAGTTTAACTGGTTGAGGCAATTTAGCACGAAATGAAGTTTTGGGTAATGTTCTTTCTTCAGATTCATCGAAAACACATCATCCACATATACAATAGAAACCCGGCATGTAGATAAAGACTGAGTCATGAATCTTTGCCAAGCTGATGGAGCTGAACTTGAACCCATTGGTAGAACTTTGTGTTGAAATAGACCCTCTGTAGTGAGAAAAGCAGTAAGAGATCTGGGATCGGCCGTAAGCGGCATGTGGAATAAAACGCGTGTGATATCCAATTTTGGAAAAATTTCCCTCCGTCAAGTTTAATTAACGGTTAATCTTGATTAGGCAAAATGAAATTTTCAACCACAGTGGTGTAGTCATTGAGGCGGTTTACTATCACGTTGGACACGTAGGTCAGGTGACGGTGAGAACTTCAGGTATCAGATCACTCCGTTTCTTGAAAGCGTCGGCAGATTGACGTCAAATATCTACAGGAAAGACAGCATGTGTTGATACCTCCGTCAATCCGATAGATCGCTGTCGAACTTAATGCCAAATTGAGATGGGAGAACCACCGGTATTCTCGGTTCAGAATTGATTTCTTCAGAATCAGATGCGTTGGTTTAAGATTATTGAACACTGAGTTGCGTTGGAGTATGGCCCTAAGCTCTCCTCGTCCCAAGGATCTTAGTGCCCGAAAATATGGCGAAAAGGGTCTTGAAAGTGAGGTTCTCTGTTAGGAGGGTTCTACTGGTGGGTTAACAGCTATCCCAATGCCGACCACGGATTGAAAGATAGGCACTGCATCAGCATGAGTTTATCCCGCTGGAGCTGACATAGTAGAAGTACCAGGCTAGCATCATGCTTCCTCCCTTGTTAATACGGCGCTGGAACAGCCAGGCTTGCAGAACGCATTATGCAGGCTGTCCATTGTGGCCTCCATACAACCAACTGGCGTCCCTAGCACATTGTCAGATCAGACGTCCGGCAGTTCCATGGCAGTTTGATCATGTGACTGTTCATGTGCGAACCTACAAATTTGACGCATGCATGGAATCATTAGCGAGAGTGGAATCAGAGTTCCGGAGATGTGAATCCTACAGTCAGACCACAAATTATTCTATTATGAGGGTAGTACTCTCCATAGCAGTCGGCAGGTTGTAGGCTATAAGATGCGATCTTTGATAGGGCACCCGAAACACTACGGGCAACGTTTCGGTAGTAATATTGATGCAGCCACTTCGATCAGAAATCTAGTAATACGGTGCTCAGACTCGTTTGATTTCTCCAAACAAGCACACATCCAGGTATCAGAAACTAAAGGAACAATAGGCTGTATCAAGAAGGCGTGTAGCCTACCAATTGCGATGCTGATACTCGAAAAAACGTGTGTTCGGCCTCAGCTTGAGTGCTGCACAAATCTGATTTGCTAGTGTTGAAAAACCTCCAACGATCGTTTACCAAAAGCTTAGCAGGATATTCTTCTTTGCTCACCTACAGACAACGCTGGGGAAAAATTGGTATTGATCTCCTTCGGCTGCCTAAGCTAAAGTTGAACCTGGCGCTGCTGTATCAACTCATACATTCAAATGCGATTACCACAGCGTTCACCATCCACTTACAACACAGCCCTCCATATGGTCTAAGAAATAAGGGTTTCACCTTGCCAACCCTAATGTCCCGGGGAAATATACGTGCGAACTTCTTCCTTGTAAAGTATTCCTACATTTGGAATAAACTTCCAAACGAAGTCAGAGCTAGTAACAACATTCAGCGTTTTGAAAAGGGTTTGGACAGTTATCTTACGCTAACAAACACCATATCTACTTCGAACTCTCTGTATCCCCTGATGACCTTCCTGGGTGTGGTCCGAGAAACATTTAGCCGTAAGATGCGTATTACGTAGATGACCACCCCGCTGTCTAACGCACCTCGAAAACAGCCTGCTTGGAACGGTTTGTTATGTGATTTACTCACACGACCATCTAGCACTTGGCCTACCGCGCACTCACCAAACCGTTTGCAATTCAACATCATTTCGATAACATGCGTTTATTCATGTATATGCATTGCCTAGATTGCTAGGAAATGTGAACTTGGCGCTTGATAATGAGTTCAGCAAAACAACGCCATGTGACCTTTGGTTATTACACTCACATTTCATGCGGCCCACCAAACCATCGACCCAATTCTCCGTTTTTTGACTAAGTCCCGATTGCATAGCCAAATGCCTCAACAACCATTAAACAAGGTTATATATTCCAACAAACGGGGTGGCTTGGGAACGGTTATGGTCTTGGTGCACACTGGCCGTAAAGGGAAAGTCTCTGCTACTTTGTCCACAAGAGCTGCTAATTTGTCGAGTGAGCTCTCTTCATCCACAGCAGCCAAAATGTGTTGTACCGCGGATGGCAGTTTTTCGGCCCATAACTCATTTAAAATGGCAACGTGAAGCTTTCGTAAGCCCAAAAGACCTCTCATATAACGCAACTGTTGAGATGGAGACCGATCACCCAACTCGACTGAATTGAACAAATCATGTAGGAGTTTTGCCTCTGACTTCCCAGTGCGTTTTGTGATGGCGTCTTTTAAAATAGTATAGGGGAAATCAGCTGGGATTGATTCCGACCGGTCTTCCACCCCAGCTGCAACATCAAAAGGAAGTGATTGTAACATGTATGGAAATCTTATTTTCTCTGACGTTATCCGCCTGGTGGTAAAAACGGCCTCAATCTGATGCTGTACTCAGACAGTTTTAAAACAACACTGTGCTCGGTTTCAATGTCAATGTCTGCAGTGTCGTCAAGCATTGGCAGTGATAAGAAAAATGGATAGAAACGCAGTTCGGAAGAAAAAATTAGCGGGCTCAACAATAAATGTAGTAGATCTACTGTATATGGAAACTCAGGTGTGAATAGGAGGTGGAAATCTGATGAAAAAGAAAACAAATAACTCACAATAGTTCGTGGAGGCACGTTGGTTTAGTGTTCCACTACACCAAATGAGCATTCTCACTGATACTACTTTTCGTGTGTCCCCCGAATAGTCTCGATGTCACGACCGAGATAATTCTCATGACAGATAAATAAATAAATAAGTTTGCCGAACTAAGCGGTTGATTCCGCTGAATTCTAACTCTTCCAAAGATTTGTACGCCACCGACCCTGAACGCGAACAGAAAGCAGAACTCGCGAACCCGTTAGATAAAGGCGAGAAGAGCGAACAATAAAAATTCTAAAGTACAAGGTGCTGTGCAGAACGCTATAACGTGCTCTCATCGTTCACCGCCATGCTGATTAAACGTACGGAAGTGATTTAGCGATAATGGACCATTTAAACACTTTTACGTTCAATGTTATGATATATGATGTTTTTCAGATCTCAATTTGGAATTATCACTTGTGCCATTTTACTACAATTTCAAGTCACATTCATTCCATCAGAGTTTTCCAGTTTTTCGTGAACGAAAGGAAATGTACTCCCATCCTAGAACCTTGTCAAAAATTAAATTGGTGTAACATTTGGTTTTTTGGACTAAATCTGTGAAGCGAGCGAACTATTTTCTTCTCTGTTGCGTGCGTCGAAGTTTCATAAACTACAATAGTTTGCATTTTGACCACGTCCTTTTTGACAGCAGATTCAACATTTGTGCTACGTTTAAAGTATTCGATTTGTATCGATTGTAAATATCTCCAGTGGTCGTGCATAACCCAACGTGCTTCTCACATATGCGTTGAGAAATATATATTACTTCGAGGAAGTGAGCATGTTCAATGGCTTTTATCTATCGTTCGCATGCTGGTCTAACGATAAACGCATTCGTTCTAGAAACCCTTAATCTAATAGATAGATTGAGGTTCTTTCATGGATCATTGTTGGGAAATGCCAATCTCCGAGACATGTCGTTCGCCACCATGACGCAGTGTAGAGCATGGAGCTCCATTTGCCTTTTTATGTGGCGTATTCCAAGCAAGATCCTGCTTGGGTAGTATAAGCACGTGAACCGGCCAACCGTGGACGGTACGGTTGTACGCCTTCCAACTAGACTGTTTACTGACGAACAAACTACTAATGGCTATTCATCCAATGATTTCTATGGCTTTTGAACTGGTGTCATTCAATTTCGTTTCATTCAGCAGATCTACGTAAACTCGATTGCGTGATTCGGCGAAAATTCCCCAGGGTGGACCTTGTGTCCGCGTAAGAATTGCCGAATTTTGCCTCATGACTGCAAAGTTGTACCTCAGTAGGTGAACTCCAGGTCTTGGTCAGGACGTTGTTAAACGAAGTTGTAGGCAAAAGTATTCCACGTTCCACACTGTAACCTGTTGGGTCAAAACTATTTATACGCAGCAGAACCGCCAAAAAACCAGCGGCGCGGACCGACATGTGCTCACCAGAGTCCTCATGGTTATGTAATCTCAAACCGAGCTTGCTTGCTTAGGTTGTGGCTTGAAAATGAAGGTAGTTATGTGGTTTGTCCGCGGCTGATCGAAGTCGTTTTTCAACCGGTGCCTATGTCTCGTGGAATCTGTCTGGGGACATTAAGGGAGCTGGCCGCTAATGGGACTCCATATCCCCTTCGTTGCCGTTGTTTGACTGCGTACTGTTGATAAAATGAGTGACAAGGCCGCGTAGAAGTCTTGCGAGTACACGATTATCCTCACCAACAACTAGTTTGTTTGTTTCAATGATTCTCTAGGCTGGAAACAGCAATCAAATGTTCAGCGTATGCCCTTCCGTACACCCCCACATAACTCGTTTTTTCAGCGTTGTGGCACGTTTCCCACTTAGTATACTCTGTCTAATACACATATGTATATAATGTTTATGCATCGTGCTGTTGTGTCATAACGAGACTGGGCCGTGACGCGGTGTGATGGCTTCAGCATCTTGATAACCCATTGAGCTAAACTAGACGGTGTAGTGAACACACCAACAGAGTTACGCATACCAGGTAGGCCAATAGGTAGAGGTCTGACAAACCACCGTCTCCTAGTCTTCCAGGCTTGGGGTTGAAAGAAGGTTGGCATCGTTTTCCGAAAAATGTACCAGTCTTGGCACACTGCCACCACTTGTTGCCTTGTGGTACGGGTTTGTAATCCAAAGACTGTTTGAGAACCCTAGCAGTTCTCCTGTATAGGTTTGGGCGTCCTGACAATATCTCAACTCACATAAAACTACAAATAATCACAACATCAGTAGTTCCATACCGCATCGACCGTCTCGCAGCACAAGGCGAGTCGCCCTATCTGCTGTATACAGCAGAATGGATAGGCAAAGGCATGCTACTGCTGACCGCTCCCCCACTATTCTATCAAGTTTAGCTCTCGGGCCTATCCTGATATCCATTTCTGGTGATTCCTATGCAGGTCCCACATTAGATATAGCTAATCCTAGTAACACCGTGTTCATAAGTTTCATCTCTTACCACTCAGCCTCTGGCCTCCCTCATTATTTGCTTGGACCTAGAATGTGAATTAATATAGATGCTTTTAACGTTCGCAGGCCGCTCGTGCACGAACGTTAGACTCGTTGAATGTCGGTGCCTGTTATGTTTCGGAGATTAGAATCCGGGGCAGTAGTCATCGTACGGAACCAACAGCAACCGCACTGTCTGCCCGTTACTGGTTGTACACTTCGGATGGTCCCATGACCGTCGTTACTGGTTAGGCTGAAATAGATATAATCCTCAGCACGTAGGCCGCAACCGCATTAGTGCATTGGAAACCTGTTAACAGTAGACTTTGCGCCTTCCGCTCGGCAGGTTCTGTTAAAGCCAGCTCTGCTTGCAAAACTTTCAGAAATCCATTCATTGTGTCTGCTTNTCTGCTTGCACTCCAACTGGCTGTGGTGGTGCCGAGGTGAAGGAAGAGTTTTAGTCGAATCTTCCACCTTCCTCCGGCTCACATGCTCTTCTGATATAATCGTTCTGGCCCGAGATATGACCACCCAAGTCGATCACCTTGGTGAGGCCGAATCTGGTTTAGGTGTCAGTTGTGGGATAGCATCGCATCGCTCAGACGCTGTGTGACGGAAATCTCGGAACACCGATTATCGAAACCCCGACACAGCAGAAAATCTGACAGACGGCTAATCCAAATATCGTGCTAATGATACAACATCAAGATTGGACGAACGGCCTCAGTGCGGTGCCAAGGCAATAAGCAGTTAAGTAGACAAGGCATAGGGTGCAATTCACATACAGTTTATGGTGTTGCATATGCTAGCGAGATCAGCCAATGACAGGCTGTGATTCATCTAACACTGTTGTACATAAATAAATTCCGTGTCTTAATCCATAACTAACAATTGCTTACTGCCGCCAGTACCAGGTCTTCGCCTTATTCCTTGCGTGGGAGGTTT
>QNGE01008532.1:6221-16493 GCA_008508345.1 Paragonimus westermani | reverse complement strand
TAGACCAGTTTGTGTGACAGCATCTACCGAATGCCTATCAACTCATTAAGAATATGGAAAAAAAGAAACTGTTGCACTTTTGAAATGTAAATCCACAGTTATCACATTGTTCCTTTCGTATAACCGAGCACAGAATATCATGTCTAGTTAGCCATGACCTTAACGTACAATGAAACCGACCAGCCGAAGAATGATGGATGTACATCAAAGGTCACCTAGATCATGGGTACTGTGAAACGAGGATTATGTATATCAGTGAAGAGGCTGNGAGGCTGGAACAGGAATGTCAAGTGTGCGACTGCTAAGCGCCCATGAAGTCTGATTTCCATCCAAAGGTTTGCATAATTACCCATATCACGTGAAACTCCTATCCGACCCTGTTGATATTTGGTCATTGTGTAGCCAATTTTTGTGAACGTTCCGCCGACAAGTCACGTTGCATATCAAGTCCCATTAAAACAAACAGGTTGAGTGCTAACTTCAATCAAAAATGCAAAAATTCCCACGTGTCTTGAAGTGATAAACAACTTTCGGCCACATATGCTACACTCACACCTAATTTAAACCAATTCACGTTTCATTCTCGTGTTCATGTCAAAGGTGTGTTTCGAATTCCCGGTTCGGTGTGATCATGTTTGGAAGTAGGGGTTGACCGGGCAATAGAAATCACATCGAGTCCTGAACAATGTACTATTCGTGTGGCAAACGTTTTCAATGTGGAATGTTGGAACAACTACATATTGACTGATCCTGACTACATGTCACGAGAACAATGCGAGAATCACAAAGCATCGATAGAAACGGAACCACATGAAAAGCAGATCGATGATGGGTTTGTGGGACTGGGCTGATCACACACATTTGAACGTGGTCGCTAGCGTTTTAATTGGACTCAGGTAGTATCTGACGGAAGTAGAAACCACAAAAGCCAACTTCACGTACTGCCGCAAACCACCTCAGAACACCTTTATTATGTATCCGCGTCCTATGAAATGCGGTGCTTATAAATCTCGTTTTAACCAGGGTCCGTTAACACAGTCAGTGATCGAATCATGAGTTGAGCACATCGGGTTAGCTAGATGTTGACTCCAAGTTACATGTTGACATTTTCATGATGAATGTTCAGTTTGGGTGTGAAATAGCTTTGACAGGATTCACCACTATGAACTGCCAGGCAAAGTGTAACGGTAGCAATAACGAACTTCCAATTTATGAGTCGCTTCTGTTACACGACGAATAATGATTAATCTTCCCTCTTCCGTAGTTCAATTAACGTAATTAACTCATGGGTTTGATATTTCTCCAAGTCTTTAATCGGTGAGCAGCTATGCCGGAACAGGCAAACTTAACGTATAATCAAGATGCGCGCAGCAAACAGCTGAACAGAATTGAGGTTCCGGTGGGAAAGTGTTGCCTGCTGTTTTCAGTCAGATGCCTAACAATTTTCACGTGTCCTGAAGCAATAACTAACGTTTTCACTGCCAAGTTTTGCAACACAAACTAAGAATTGTACTTTGCATTTTGTCATTTTATTTGCAGGCTCGTTTAAAAGTTTATATTCTTGATGTCCTGGATTTCTCATTTGATTCAGTCGGTTTGGGACGTTGCTGAGTGTATAGCAATGCGATCTATTGGAATGCTCGGACAATGCAACTGTAGTGCGATTAATTTTCCGAAGGGTGGTAAGGACCGCCATCTGTCGATCGATTGTGACCGGACGTTGAGCGGAGAATACGTAAACCTGATAGTATGCGTTAGTCGTTCCGCGCTCAGGCATACAGAAGAGGAAATTGTGATCTGGACAGCATTTCTGATCACAAAATGCTGCAATTAACCGGCTTATGTAGTAATGCTGCTCGTAGGCAATTCAGACGAGGTCTGATCGAAGGAAAGGTCACAATGAGCCTGTTTGTTTTTGGCCGGACTTCTTCGCATACTTTGGCATAGCAGTTAGGTTTGTGTTCGTTTGGTCAGGTGGGCTGTGAAGACTAGATGGTCGGTCCTTGCAGGTTCAACCATGTCATATTGGCCGAAGGGGAGCAGCCAGATGAAAAACAGATGCGCTCGTTGTGGATAGTGCCGCTGTGGTGTGTTTGTTCCCGCTTGGTCTGGTTGTGTATATGGCATGTTTGTCTCTACGACGGTATTCGTCTTGCAGGAATGTGTTGAATTTACAGGTGTATGGCTCTCAATTCTATGCTCATCTGGTGTAATTTGTTCGTTGGTTGTGGTCGATGTTGTTACGACTTTGTCACCCCGGTGCCTTCTGTTACAGGCATTTGAGCCGGAGGCTTTGGTTGAGAGTCCTAATCGCTCTCCTGTCTAGGTCTGGGCGTCCTGACATTATCCAATGCCCATACAAACCATGATTATACATTTTAAGCGAAATACCATATTGTATCGGCCGCCAAGTAGGGTAGACAGGCCCGTCCCGTATGCTGTTTCTGGCAGGATGGATAGATGAAAACATGCTACTGCCAATCTCTCCATCTCCCCTTCCCAAATGACCCATACCAGCACGCATCCAAGAGTAAACAATGCTCAAGCCAGTCTCAGTAACACGAAAACCAAACTGAGGCACTCCCGACGACGCAAGACGCTCTCCGGTCAGACGTGCAATGTGCACGTAGGTCACTGATCGCCATGCAGCTGATATCGGGGTAGACCGGTGCATACACTTTGGTGGCCTACTAAATCGTCCTATGACCAGTGACTGTACGATCTTAAACAGCCTGCACAACAATTCGCAAAATCTGCACGTGCCCTCGCAGCAAATTTGTTAGCGTGACAGACACTAATTGGTCAACTGCGCAACAAGAAGGCTGGAGGTGATGATGGACTACCAGAGGATATTCTGAAGAATGGCGGACCGGCACCGAAGCGTGCACTGCTCCAGCTAGTTCACTCCATTTAGGAGCACGAGGTGATGCTGCAAGAATTCGAGGATTCTCTGGTCGTACCTCTGTTTGAAGGTGAGGGTATCAAGCAACGAACCGACAGCCCTCGGGTAGTAAGTCTGCTGATCTGCGAAAGCAGGGTGTTTGCCAAAGTCCTCCTGAACTGGCTGAATACAGGAGTATTGCAGGTCAATGTTCCCGAGAAGGAGTGTGTATTCCAAGCAAGTCACAGTACGACCGACGTGGTGTTTGCTACTAGGCAGATTCGGCAGAAGTACCAGTAACGAAGCCAACCACTACATGCTCTGTTCGTGGACTTCACCAAGCATTTGATTCCGTGAGCCGCGAGGCGTTGTGCACGGTGCCTAGCAAGTATGGATGTCCAGATAAGTCCCCCCATTTGATTAGAATGTTGTGTGTGGTTATGAAGGCGAAGGTGCAATCGTGTGGATCAACCTCTAACAATTTTGACATTGTCATTGACGTGAAGCAGGGTTGTGTTCTAGCCCCAGCCCTGTTCGATTCATACTTGACTGCCATGGTAACGGTTGCTTTTCAGGACTGTGCGGAGGACGAGGTTGAGGTTGAGTACCGGACGGATGGGCGCCCACTGAATATTCGACATTTCGATACCCCGACCCGGTTACATACCTTAACCATGCGCATGCTTCTGTTCGCAGATGAACGCGCTCTGTTAGCACACAGCAAGGACGAACTACAGCGACTGACCACGGCTTTGGCGACCGCGGCATCCAAGTTTGGATTGGAGATCAGCGGAAGTAAGGGCTTTTCCTTCTTTCAGTCATCTTCGGGTGGCGGTGCTGTTCGTGCACCTGCGTCTGTGATTGGCGTCAATGGAGGTGTTTTTGTCAGCCGCGCAGATTTCTGCCAATTGGGTAGCAATGTGTCGACAGATTTGTCCGCGAACTGCGAACAGAGAGCTGGTGTGTTGAAGGCTAATGTTGGTTTCGGTCGTCTTGAAAGACGTGTCTGGAAGAGCCACTGGCTGAAGATGGCTACTAAGTTGTGTGTCTGCCGCTCGATGTTGCTGTCTATACTGCTGTACGACAGTGGAACCTGGATCCTCTATCAGTAGAACGTGCGCTATTCGAGCCGTTCTCACTTGCAGTGTTTGAGACGTATCTTGGGTATTCGGTGGTCGGATACTGTTCCGAGCACTCAGGTGCAGCGGTGATCAAACCTGAACGGGATGGAAGCCCTACTGATGCTGAATTAGCTCCGTTGGCTAGGTCACGTTCGTGAGATAAGCGTCAATCGGATTCTAGGCGACTGTTGTACGGGCAAGTGTAATCAGGTAAACGCAGTCGTGGTGTTCAAAATCGGAGACGCCAGGATGTCATTCGCGTCGTAACATTGACTTCAGATGTTGTGAAGACTTGGTGCTGAACCGGAGAGTGTGTGGAACCATTAACTGGACACATATCTGCAAGTTCAGTGAGCAATTACTGCGCGGCCGAGAACGAAAGCGCGCGGTAGGCAATGGACCATCAATGTCGTACGTTATGATGACCTGACTATATGGCGTTGTAGTGTGTGTGGCGGTGAATTCACTGACCATTTCGGACTGGCACGTGGTCAACCTACTCATAGTGCATCGTCCGCGAAAAGATGACGAGTACACTAGAGCCAAGTAGGTTTTATCAGTCATATCCAGTTTTTCCTGTTTCTATCAGCCAACGTCTTCTGTCGTTTAGAACTCACCCGCTCTCTTTTTCAGAAGACTTGATGTCTGTGGCCTTCAGTTTTGTTGACGTACCTCATGATGACTGTTTGTCTGTTTTCTACCAGTCCAACCTTGCATTTTCATCTCACTCCGTTCCCCCTCAAGAGTGCGCTAACATACATTCATATAATGCTCTTTACGTCGTATTTTCAATACTTTCTCTGCAATGTAGATCTTACGACTGCAGTCCCATTGTGTTTATTTTCCACGAGATAAGGGTTTCCTCTTAGGGTTGTGCAATCGGTCAGCTAGTCAGTATTAGCCGAGTGGACACAAAAGCCCAACTCACACGCTTCTTGGTCGCATTCCTCGGGGTTTAGACGGGATACGTTTTGTGTGAACGGAGCCACAAGTGGTTCAGCGTGAGTCCCTCGTGGCGATGGTTATGCGCAGCTGTCATTTGGCTTCGGCCACTGCAACAGGCTAATCTGAAATAAATGTCGCGTGTTGTGTGTGTGTGTGCGTTAATGTCGTCTATTGCATGTGGTCATGATGTAGCGTAAAAGGCGTCCAACAAAGCACAATCTTTATTGNCAGCGACAGACACAGCATGCCTCAACGCGGCAAGCGCTCTACCAGCTGAGCTACGAAGCCACACCAGGAGCTCGGAAATTTCACATTTGGATGGTGTGTTTTAGACAGTTTTAGGTCAGATAATTCATACCTAACTACGACAGTTGATTTGAATATACCGTTAGAATTATGAGCGAGTGGCCTGTGATCATCTGGACAAAAAGTAGACAGACAATTGTCGCACAAGATCAACGATACAAACCGAATGTCTTTGTGGTTGACTTCACACTAACACTATCGCTGTGGTCATTCTGAGCATATCCTGAATTAGTTGGAAGTTGACGAAGTTGTGAACGGTCTAACCACAGCTCCCACTATCACTTTGAATTTCGTGATGATGCAAACAAAAACAGAGTTTAGCAAAGATGTGTTCACTACAGCTATCACTCATTGTTTGGATAGCCGTTTCTTTATGAACAAATGCCACACAGCCTTTTGGTCGGTAGTAATAGGGGAATAAATTAAGTCGGACGAATTCTGACCTTGAGCGAGGAAACACTATCGTTTGTGAGCCGGCTTTGTCAGATCGATTAAAAAAATTCGATCCGTCTTTCGCCGTAATCAGGGGCCACCCGGTCAAAGATCCAAATCTGGTCCACAGACGAGATGATTCACTACTCGCTGCCTAGATCACGCGGAAGCGACGACTGTCCGCAGGGTTTGCATCCGGTCGATTGAAATATTGCACCACGTTGTTCACGTATGGGACTATTGTTTTTGGATAATAATTATCGGGGCGATCGATTACGACGGTTATCAGTTTACTCTGTTACTAACTCATACTAGATGCATGTGCAACGCCATAACAATTGGTACGAAATCTGTCTACGCGAGACACAAGATAGTACGGTGAATGCCGACTGCCTCAACACACTGGATCAATAAGAATGAGTAAGACGTGCATCAAAGCAAATTTTCAGTACTGCAGTTAACAGTTCTCAGTGATCACCGGAACGTGTTTGTTCGTCATTCTCAGCATCCATACGCAACATGTTTTGGACAAGAAATAAGTGGGTCACACTTGGTCCACACCAAGCCTCTCTGGTACTAGACTTATTCAGTGGTCCACGTCTTAGCCACGACCAGGATTAGGACTCTGTGCAAGATGACATGAGGCATCCGTGTTGGACAGTGCTTCATTTAACGTGAGTGGATTGACATATTCAAACACCCAGCCAATTTCTTTAGCGAGTAACGCCCAGATTAACAGCTCGTTTGAAAAGGAGACAGTAACTCTCCTGTCACCCCTAATTGGTGACTCCACAATCGGGACTTCTCAACAAACTGAGATCACAGAAATTGACAAACCTGTTGATCAATAATGTGATTACTGACAGGCAGTTGGGTATTTGGTTGTCATCAGAAGAGAATGTAAGAATTTGTGTTTTGTCATGACAAGAAACAGCTCGTTTTTACACTGAAAGTTATTGGTTTTTTACGTCTCAACGAGTAGAATTTTCTACGCAGTTACACGTCTATCAATACTGATCTTTGTGTGTTGTGTTGTCCACTCACAAGAGAGAAAGCCTGTCTACATGAACAGATCTACGATGAGTTCTTCTGGATAGCAAACGGCATGTACAGTACAACAGTGTCTACAGGTAATCAAAATCAGCACACATATTGAACTGATATTAATGTTGCAGTGGATTCGAACATCCTAATTTTTGACGTCAGTGTGCAAATTTTGCAGGCACATCACGTCTGTTCTGGACTGATTCTGTGCTATAAAACTAACAGCTGTCCCACGAATGTGGTATTCACTGCTATACAATGGTCTCGTCAAAAAGCTGTTTTATGTGTAATAGCTTTTCAGAAAGTGCTTCATTCAGAAGGTTACTGACATCTACGATAATTCATTACCGCATCCGATACATACTATACACAGATTCACTATCACGACCAAGAACACTCGCTTGCATATAATGGTAGACTTGAACCTTAGCCACTTGTTCAGTATATGATTAATTATTTAATACGCCTTCAGGTTTTTCAGGCACCAGACCAGTGGTGCAGCTACCCTTATCTGGCATGAATTGGCTGAGTAACTCTCAGCGCATGCTCCATAGCGTCTATAACCTGTCGATGTAACGAGTAGTCTGTTGCATTTTACATTCTTCAGAAGACTGGCACTTCCACTGTCTTATGGTTGGGGAGTCGTCCCCGGTTTTCATGTGACTTTCCGTTTGTGTATTTTTCTTTTATCGTTTTCGTCAGCAGACAGAACAACCTTCGCAGGTGCCTGCCAAGCATTCATCGTTCCTCCTTAAATTCCCACATAGTACGGGGAACCACAAGTTGCTTGGTCATCATATGTAGTGGTTTGTAGTTCACTGGCAGTTGTTCCTCATCCTGGACCTTCAACTCCTGCGTTTCACTATTTCGGACATACAATTACGGACTGTTGCAGATATTTGCTGCTTGTTTCCTTTCGTACTGAGTGGCTTTTCTATGTACGCGGATCAGAAAAGTTTTGTACTGCTTGTTTGTCATTCTTCTTTCTCTTGCGAGTTCCTTTGAAGTGAGTTGCAAAATTGAACAAACTTCGATTATCTGACCTACTGTTACCAGTGGGGACTGTTATACACAGTCTGAAGTAGTGCTCCTGGTGTCCTTGTCTAAGTGGAAGCACAGTGAGGTAATAGTACAAAACGATATTCCTATTTCTCTAAATCTTCTTTGACAACCAGGCACTTTTTAATCTAATAAACTGAACACCACTCACAAATGACCGCAGCTGTAACATTCTCATAGACTTTCCAGCCGGCCGCTTCCAAGAAAAGCACTAGACTCGAGTTTCATTCTCATTAGAGCTCTTCAGTAATGCATATCCTTACCACTGCAGGGAATAGAACTCCGGACATTCCAATCATGAGACAACCGTGTTGACCGCTGCGCCATTCACCTAACACTAGACAAGACCGAATTATCGTATGTGGAAGCTCACCCATTTAAGCTTGTGAGTAATGATCCGGTTGTCCGATCGCCTTGAGAGGAGACACAGTGACCGTCCAGTTAACCCCAGTCGATAACCCCTCGACTAGGACTTCTCTCCAAGTTGGAATCACAGAAATTACCAACTTTCTGTGCGTTGTTTTGATTACTAGTGAGCGGTAGGGGAGTTTGGTGTTTCATATAAATTGAACATCATCCTCATGACAGTTACTGTCTTCATTCGAGGCGATCGGGCAACCCGATCATTACTTACAAGCATAAATGGGTGAGTGTTCACGTATGATAATTCAGTCGTGCCTAATGTGAGATGAATGATGTAGCGGTCAACACGGTTGCCTTAAGAAAGCATGTCCGGAGTTCTAGTTTGGGCTGCGGCAAACACATGCATTAGTGAGGAACTTTAATGGGAGCGAAGCTCGAGTCTGATGCTTCTTTCGGAGAGGAGCAGACTGAAATGTCTATGGGAGTGTGACAGCTGTGAACGGTTGTGAGTGATGTTCAATTTATGTAAAGGATTATAATCCCCTACTAGTCATCATTCTTTGGTCTTCCGGCTGCTGCTTTCTGTCGAACATGTGTGCGTTTATTCCTAATTGAGTGGTTATCTGCCTGTTTGTTTGTGTGTCTGTATCCGCATTGTTGTTGTACTGTATGATGAATAGTCTGTCTGGCACTAACCTGCACTACTAAACTGCAACGCTTCTTGTATTGCACTTCAAAAATCTTCCTTCTTAGTGTAGATCTCATCAATGCAGCCTCTCTCTGTTTACTATCCGAGAGCTGAGAGTTTCCTTTCCTTATTAGCCAATCAACTGGCCAACCAGCATTCGCCGATTGGACACAAACGCTCCACTGTCACACCTCCCGGTCTTATTCCTTCGGGTTTACACTGGATATGTGATGTGTTGGCGGAACTGCAATTGGTGCGGCGCAAGCCAATTGCAGTGATGGATAAGCGCAGGCGTCCTTTGGCTTCGGTCACTGTGACAGGCTAATCCGAATTCGATGCTGCCAACCATGTGTGATAAGGCGTTGATCGGATTCACTTGCTCAGCAATCTTTCGTGACAGGTTTGAGACAACCTACCCTCGAAACGTGGACTTCGAACGGCTGACATCGTCCAATTTTTAAGTTATGAGATGGCATATAGCTTACCAGCGCCGACCAGTAAGCTGTTTTCCCCATAAAAACCCTACGTTTTTAATCAGTTAGTGTGTGCCGTCTGGCAAATTATACCAAATCTTTTCGGAATCATTCGGACATGTTCGCTTCAGTGCTCTTCTTCCAACGAAAACTCCCGGCATTTTCGGGTTGGAACCATTTCCATTGTGGACTAAGATTTGCAATTTCCTCATCAAGCCCTTCACCTTAATTTTCCCTTTACACCAATAAAACTCTTGTCATCCAAGACCCTCAACATTTGTCCCATGATTTCACTAATGTTCCGGATCATACTCCAAAGCAAACCGTCCAGTCTAAGGATGGGTTTGGGAAGTAATTTCCTTCCCGTTGTTCGTGTGACTTCTGTTTAGCGGGATATGCCTCATTGCAAAACAATCCCACTGCAAATGAAGCGCCCGATACACCACTTTTCCTTCTGTATTTTTCGTCACGCTACTCACTTAGAAGAGTTTGTGGTCAGTCACTAAAAGAAACTGCTTATCTATCAAGTAAGGCCATCATTTACCCAGCATCCTAACCATCAGCACGTCTATTTTCTCGCAACCAGGTTAGAAACCTCTTGAGTTTCATCCATCAGTTTGAAGGTCATCTTTGTCGCAATATAGTGTACAGTATAGATGTGATTATGTAGAATTGTTTCACAATTCTACCTGAATTGAACGCTGAGTCACCTTTGATTTTCATACATTTTTCAGCTCTTGACTTTAGCAGCCCATGTCTCTTTTAGTGGTTATGGAGCATCACTGGTGTTTTCACCAGTGAGGATCACACGATTGGCGGCATCCGATTCGGATTAGCCTGTCACAGTGACCGAAGCCAAAGGACGCCTGCGCTTATCTATCACTGCAACTGGCTTGCGCTGCACCAATTGCAGTTCCACCAACACACCACATATCCAGTGTAAACCCGAAGGAATAAGAC
>QNGE01008531.1:0-16499 GCA_008508345.1 Paragonimus westermani | reverse complement strand
AAAGAGCTCTTCCGAGCAGTCAACAGGTTCAAAACAATAGGGGCGAGCCGAGCTCCAAAAAGGGGGGTTACACGCACTACTCAAGCAAAGTATGATGACTGACAACTGTCTATTCACATAACTATCAAACTGACGCGATAAAACATAATCGTCTAGGTCAAGGTCCAATGAACGTTCAAAAATAGGAGAGGTTGAATGTACAGGGATAAACACTTGGAGAGATGTGGTTGGATCGGATTTTCACATGGTTTTGCTTCAAAAGTCGATACAATCTGCTCGTTTGAAATCAGTTTGACACCAGGTGGTTGAGGCTCTATAACCCACGGAGCCAACAATTCCACCGTGGGCTATGGGCTAGATTTCATGACTTCGCAGCTCTCATCCACGCAATCTTTTGGTAAGCGTCCGGATTGTATTCACTGTCTGCCAGGGTTACAACTGTGTCCCTCCACGATCTAACACTCAAGGGCAAGCGTAAAAGTTTAACCAGAGTGACATACTGGTATGGAAGCTTTTGGCGACTAACGCTACGTCCATTTGCATCATCTTGCACGTACAGTTGCTTATGATTTCATCCCTCGGTCATTTAACCTGCGTGTACCTGTTGGTAAAGCAGATTGAGCACAAGCATCACTTTGACGTCATCTGTGTCAACTTGATAACGTGCTCCGGAATTGAAGATTAAATTCTGTCACGATCGCTGAGATGCGCGGTATACGTTGTGGCTGAAAACGTTTGAGATACCGCTCGTACATTTCAACAGCTGATTGTATTTCGATGCCGCAAGACAGTGTGTACAGCACACACCTTTTCTAATTTAGGATATCTCGATATCACCCAAAGCTTACCCTGGACACTTTGCTCAGGTTTGGAGATTGCAATCGTTGCAACCGTTGTACTAGCATGGCTATAAAACACCACGTCAGCGTTCACAAATGGCGCGGCAAACCTAAAGACAGCGTGACGTGCTTCAGATTCTATGGGGAAATCGTTCACTTCTGACGATCCTCTTAGTAATTTGAAAATCCATTACGGTCATGAGTGCGGCATTTCATCATGCGTCGCTTGGTGAAAAGTTATCGTGATAGCACAAATCCCACTAGAATTATCTTATTTTTAACTGGTCCATATGGCACGCGCCGGTGCACGGTGGTTCCCAGACCAGCATGCCCTTTCAAGCGCTGAAACAGTTACAGAGACTCGCGTGTTATCGGTTGTGGATCATGCTGGCCAAGCACTGGGAGAATGGGGCCGAGCGACTTGACCTTAAATGCGCGGTCACCTCTGTTCCAGCTGAGATGGCTGTGGTTATAGCGGCCTGTCGGGGCCGGTCGGTGATCTAACTCGGTTAGAAGGCCTGCTCGTTGGATAGTTTGGACCCCAAATTTTGTACCCGGGTCCAAAGTTTGCGGACGATGGGTACTATTTTGACTGTCTTCAGCTATCAAGGCATGCGTCAAACTGCTTCTCAAATGGCTACCACTCTAGCGCCTGAGACAGGGTTTGCCCGATTTATCCGGCCGTCCGGACGACGACCGAAGTTCTTGCTAGTTGGTTTAAGTCGGTCATGCACATACACACATACATACACACAAACGACCGACCTACCAGAAGTGTTATCCTGGCACTTTCTACGCCGTACGGACACACCCACACTCTCAGTGCTCACCGTGTATGTCTTAGTCTGCACTTCTGCCAATCTGGCAACTGTATCCAGTCTAATTAGCTTCGTTTACTTCCTGTACCCGGCGGATCTGTTTCGTCTCAATCCGCAAGAGCCAACTGATCTCCGTGTCTGTCGACCTACCCATGGACACATGAGTCGTGAAACCCAGTTCTCTGCAAAAGCCCAGATAAGCTCCTTGAGACCTTTTAAATTAATACCGAGATACGCGGAAGTGATATAGAGATATCTTAATTCGAAAAGATATAGCCAGCGTTGTTTTCAAACGCTTCTATTCTTTGGATTCTCTTGACGTCCTGCATCATTGTTGTACCAACCGGCGACTCGAACCACTGCAGTCCTACCCGATATGACTGAATTAACGATTATCCCTGTTTCCCGTTTCAATTTATGATTCCTGCAGAAGTGTATGCCGGTGTACCTGAAGAGAGCACCAACTCCGGTCACAAAATATTGCAATTCATGGCCCAGCGAAGTGTTCGGTAGTGGGTTGACACCGAGGTATTGATAGCCCTTGCAACACTTCATATCATTTCCACTGATACGAATTCACATAAATAGATGGTGAATAACGACAGTGACGTCTTCTACTTCGGGGATACAATGGACTAATTTGCACTAGAGTTGATTAGCTTCAACCTTCGGTACGAATGATGAGGTTAGATAGAGTAACTTTGCTACAGCTGTTGCAAGTCATATCAGGTTTTAAGTGAAGCAGTGCAGTCATCTGTTAAGTGGGTTTTATTTTCTCTAAAGGATAGCACACTCTCTTATAAAAGCGTGCACAAACACATTCATATCCATTCTTTAACACGCCTGTCGATATTTTTCAAAAAGTTTCGTTTGTTTCTTCCATTGTACAGCTTGCAACTGTCATGAGAAAGGCAGTGTCTCCCTAAGCTGCCGTGCAGGGGATGGCCAATGTTTTTGTAATCCGGGTTACGAGGGCTTACGATGCGATCGGTGTACAGCCGGCAGAGGGAATGTAGATGCTGGTTGTCCCCCGTGTCAGTGCAGTCCGATTGGCACTCGACCCCAAGCCAGATCCACTTGTGACCCAACCACGGGTCAATGTGCATGCAAACCTGGTGTCGGTGGCACGTTGGACTGTTCAAAATGTGCCCCCGGTTTTTATAACCTTGGTCCAAATGGTTGTCAAGGTAAGTTTACTTGTGATTTATGCGTAACGATCGACAATCTAAACGATGTGGCATGCCCGGTACGCTTTTTTCATCCTTTTCAATCACTGTGTTATGTATACACTCATAACATTAAAAGTACTGAACATGATCTAGATACTTGTGTGAAAAGTTAGTTCCCAGAACACCAAAAAACAACTGCTTGTGTCAAGTGTCTAGAAACCATTACACACAGTGTGGCCACGACATGACTCCACTGTTCATAAGCTTGTTTTAAATAAGGCCGGATTAATGAAACTTCAATGGTGGTTACTCCTTACTAAGGTGTTTTCAGTTCTCTCTGTCTAATTCAAGTTGCTAGAAAAGCTGTACAAACAACAACTACGAGGTCACCCTTATTCTTTTGTTATCAACTCATAAGTTTAATATTTTTCTCAAAGACTTTGGAACATAAAATACACCGTCCAGTATGCATAGTTTCATAACTAACACAAAATTGAATCAATGGTAGTCAAAAAATATAGGAAACCAGTATGAATTTACCTAGAAAGAGATTAGTTTGAATTAAAATTCATGAACGCTTGTCCAATCTTTTTATCTGTTAAAAATTAAAAAGAAACACGATGTTTGCCGAAGGTTTCAGTACGTCACAGACGTCGATCTGTACGCCTTACCAGAGTGCGCTGTATGCATTCTAGTTTACATTGTCATTGCTGTTGGTATTTATTCCGAACAACAATCTCTCGAACAGTGAACGGAACAGGGTTTTGCAATTGAAAGAGTTCTGGTCACATGGTAGGTCGTATCAGAAAAAATGACCATTTAAACAGGATTTTCTTCCATCACTAAGGGTAACACTGTTCCCATGGTCACTCTAAGTAGCTTGGTATTCTGTCCATACTTGTCAACGGTGTATGTGAACAGAGAAGTCAGAAACAGTTTTTTGCGGAGCGTATCTTTCGAGCACATTTCGTTGCATCTCATCAGGCACACAACGCTGTCTGAGGGTTTATATAGTAGTGGACATTGTGAAGGCAGACAACAAAATCAACAACCAAACACATGCAAACTTGCACACATCCATGCACACCGGTTACCAGAACGACGTGATACTGATGAACAAGTAGTTGTGTACAGGTGGCTTCCATTTGGTAATTGCCACGGCCTCTGCAAACCGGAGAAGCCTTCGGCTTTTTATTGCGTAACATATCCGAAAGGCCTTCTCTAGGTTCAGTTGGAGTCGACATGTCAAGAAGTATCGAACGATCAGTGATGCCGGTTCCTTGTAACTGGTCGCATTCTGACTTGAGTCCAAAATTGTGCTGTTGCATATGTACTTCATCGAGTAGGAGCACACGCATTAAAATCTAATGGGGTGCGTTTGGCGAATTCTTGGATGGCTTCTACGCGCCACCCACAGACACCAGTAGCTTCGGTGCCATTTTCTGTTGAGAACTAGTTGACTGCGCATCCAAACCAGTTTCACGTGGAATTAATCAAGGTTGAAAGAAGTTTTATATCTGTGCAGACGCTCGGTGAACTTTGCGATTTATATGGGGGTTCGAGGTGAGATACACTCGTCACCAGATCGCAGTCTCTTTTGATCTCCAGCTGACGCGTGTCGATCCAGAAAAAGATTAATGAAAACAAAGTACAGTGCCACGATGAGGATAAAATTTTCAACCCAGTCGTGCCCTAAGTAAATGAGAATCAAATGACGCTTCCAAGTCGACCCAAGGTGAGCAACTAAGACCCTTAGACAAGTGTTTGCTTCAGTAATCGATAGCTCTCCAAAAGGAGAATTGTTGTCTGAGAGAGGTCAGGGGCGAGAGCTTGTGAAACGTCTTATTGTGATCAGGTCGTCTTCTGTTATGCACAGTGATGAAGAACCATTACACTTCTCGCGTAGCTGAGGAAAAATAGACAAAATTGGAGTCTTTGGGGCTCCTGGAGTGAAGCCAATGATTTCGGTTCGAGATGTGTGAAACATGTCATGGGTCCGTGACTATTTCGACAGCCGTTCGCTAACTACGCTCAATGGAGAGTATGTCGTGTAAGTTGGTAGAAATGACCCGATTATCGTATTCTACACAAAAATTCATGAGCTTTTGAACCGCAAATTTATTTTTGCGGCAGAAGACTCGTTTCATCATCTCAAGGGTTGTGAATCGCTTTTTATTACCATCTCGGGAGGACGGATGAAAGGAAATCTAGATGGTTCACCAATTACCAAATCACTATAAGCCATTTCCTACTCTGATGACTGCATTAAAAGTGGCACGGACAAATTCACAATAGCGAAATAACGATCTCTGACGTTGTGTGTTGGTCGATCAGTAAACCAGAAGTATTCGCTCACAACGTAAATATGTAATCACCATCCACCACTTCGTCTGCCAGACTGTAGGATGAGCTACTATGGTCTCAGTATGTATGGTATGTACACCGGTAGCATACAATTACTTTGCAACTGTCCCATTCACTCAGTTTTTTTCGTAAATACAAAGACATTTACAATAAAAGCTGCTTTCATGCTTTTACCCGTTTCTGCACACAATGAACTTTCTCAGTTGAGGAGAGCGAATGGTCTCATATTTTTTGCTCACCATACCTCCACGTGACACGTCCATCTAAATGATTTTGATCAACCAATGCGCGTGTACTACTTGCCAAAGTGTGCCATCAAACATTTCTCTTAGGCGTTACAAATATTCCTCTCTTTCTCTCATTAGTTGTGTAAGGCAGCTTGCTTTTCGTGCCATTCAATGACATTCTTCTGCAACCGTTTTGGTTATTCTGATGATAGTTAACTATGTGGTAATTCATCACCTGTTGGCTTCTTCACTGGTCCATCGACTCTAATTAGTGAAGGGTCGATTAAAAAAAGGGTAACGTCGATGAGCAACGAGTTTTCTTTACTACGGAATCCAAAGTGTGAACAGTCATGCCAAAATAATGAGGAATATACTGAAAGTGGAATGTCGCCATTATCCATTCGTATTAATAATTTCGACTTCTGGATTAGCATTCATGGGTATTGATTGGGAGCGCTGTAGTAGATCTCTGTTCGTTGATTCGTCGCATCCATTTGTTAAACAAGTGCACAACTATCTGCTTTGTTTTGCAATAGCATTGTGCCGAATAATTGGAGAATATTCCCCTGTGTATATTTCTTGATTGTGCTAATTTTGTCGGCATATTTCCGTCCAAGTCATGTTAAATCGTGTAGCTCTCTGTGCCAAGAGCACTATGTTAAATGATGTTCTGACAACCTGTAATCATTCAACCTGATGAATGCGTACAAAAACGTCTGTGGTGATTATTTAGTCTTCTAAACTCTAATCCGATGTTGAAACTAGCCACGGACGTATACACATAAACACCGTGATGATCGCTGTGCGAATGACTTTACACTAAACACGACCGAATTATCACATCTGAATGTTCAACCACTTTCGCTCATGATTAATGATCACGTTGCCCCATCGTGTCTGGAGAAGGTACATCAACTGTCCTGTTAACTCCAGTCGATAACCCAGCAAATAGGATTCTCTAGACAGGTAAAAATGTGAGATTGCATTAAACCTGCTAGGCGAACTTTTGATTTACTAATGAATAGTCGGAGGTTTTGTTACTTTCACGTTAACACATCAACACGGTTGCGTCATGAAAGCGTGGTAAGGATGTGCCTTAGCGACGGGCTGTACCCAGAGCAACACTCGAGTATAGTGCTTCTTTTTTAAAGTGGATGCACAAGCTGCGACCAAATGTGAGTGATGTTCAGGTTGGACTTCATCAAACCCTCGACTACTCATCAGTAATACAATTACATCTCTCAGAAATCACCCCTAACCTGTATTGCTTTATGAATTACTATATCACTACCTCACCGCAGATGTTTTGATCTCAGATATCTGGAGCAGTGCTACTAATGAATCTCGTGTATTGATCTGTGAGCAAACGCGAGGCTTTTGACCGGGACCAATCATGTTGCCAATCATGTTATGTTTGTCTTTCAGATGCAGAGTACTTAACTGCAAACCATTTGTTGATGCGTGTCAGTCGATTAACCTAAGTTTACCTTGCGATGAGAGTGGACTGGATCAGTTTTCATAGTAGAGAACATGCAATCAGTCAAAACTCACGCCCAGCTTTTCGTAAGCGCAATTAGGATTGATCGGTGACAACCAAGTAGAACCATGTTTGATAGCTAGGTCGCATTTTTAAACAGTTCGTTCCCTTGATAAACTTGAATAAAATAATGAGAACCCGCAATTCGTGTGATATTCTCCGGAGTAGCCTACCGTACATTCTGATCAAACATGGACATGGCGAGGAAGCGTCTAACAGCTGTTGTATCCATGACCTATAACGGTGCAAAACTTTGTGTAGCCCGGCAAATGAGAACTCTACCAGTCGCCTCGATTACGAACAAACACTGTACGTCTGTCACTTCCCACAAATTGTGTAGCGGCAGTATGAGCTACATAGAAAGGACAAACCGACAATTAGCTGTTCGTATTAAGGAGCATGTTCTCAAATGGCTGAAAACCCAGCTAGAAACCCCAGGCGCCCGTATAGATGCCGACGGACGGCACCCAGAACCATCGGTTGTAAGACATATAATGCAAACAGGGCACAGAATCAAAGCTTCTGACGCGTTCTCGATGATTTTTCGGAGCAACCGGAAACATACTCCAGTTTGATGAGACTTTCACTGTCAAACATCACAGTCCGCACAGTGTTCAAAAACAGTTTGTGTTGGAGCTGCGGCTACCTTGGTAGAGGCATTCTCACAATTTTGACCTCCAGTTTTTGTGTCCGCCTATTTGACCCCTTAAGCTATGATTTCCGCTCTGCGGAATTTTGACTCGTTTAAAACTAGTTGCATGTCCATGTGTGATCAGAATGCACAGAATTTTACTCCAGAGAATACCACATTTGCCTGTTGTATCAATTTCAGACACACACACCTCAGATAGAACGTCCTCTTTTCCATTTAAATATTTTCAACTCTGGTAATGGCTTGAGCTGTTTGTTGGATGATGCCATTCGGAGTTTCATTTATTGGCTGTATTTTCCGGAAAATACTGTAACACAATTTCAATGATTTAGTCAATCAGGGATCTCAATCGTTCCCAGTTGGGGGACTTTCGGCAAAATGTATGAATGTGTTTACTGATGATTACTTTGTGAATAGCCCTGTTCTGTCAAAAACGTTGCTGTCCTCACTTCAAAGTTGTTTAATAAACACTATTCCCATTAAAACTTTGTTCCATAAATCTATTTGTAAGAATGCGAATGTTCGAATCGTGCTGTGGATCTGGTTTGCGACCCAGTGGATGGTCGGTGCAAATGTGGTGTCAACGTGCTTGGAAATCGGTGCGAAAAATGTAAGGTAAGTAAACGTGCCAAAAATTGTTGACAAACTCCATCAGGTATATACTCCTGTCACTTGAGTGATAAACACTTTTTGAAGGTTGAACGGATCTTCTGATGAACACTAATAGGCCAATGCGGATAGAAAACGTTCAGTAGGAGATGTATACAGTGTTCACATTCACCATTCCCTCGGGTAAAAAAATATGGAATTTGTGTGAATCAGACATCGTAACCAATAACGGATGAAGGGAGCAACCTTGCTGTACTTTACAAACTTTATGCTAGAAGTAGCTTACTAGCCGAGGGTGATCTGAGTTTTGGACCGCTTTTTGCTCATCTTACCAATGTTTTTTTTTGAACTTTTTTGTGACATATCAAGACGATCCAAGGGGACGCACTGATGTCAGTGAACCATACAGTCTAACGCAACCTGGACCAAGGTGGAGAATACATACATTTACCAACCTTGTACCGGTCGCTCACAAATACTATGTAGTCCAAATGCTGAGTAGCAAAATTCAGGGGATTTGCGCAGCAGATATTCCGAAGATAGAGGAACTTTTTGGAGATTGTAATGGCGAATGATTATCTGGGACAGGTTGTTGGTAGCATCTCTATACAGAAGACAGATCGATGTTAGGTTTAGCTTCTGCCAAAAAGGCAAGTTTAGTGTTTGTGTGATTTGAAAAAAACCACCTTGCTAAAAATATGTGGGAACATAAGTTCTGCAGTAATGCACAATACTGTTCAGTTTTTCGTCACCACACCATGGTTGCAGACTTCGCACACATTTAGACTATATAGTTAGTCCCTTTTGTGGAGAATCAGTAGACTGGAGATTTGTTGTTGATAAAACTCGTTAATAGTGCATAAACGGAGTTTGAACCGCGATTTGTGAGACAATCTCCTTGCTCTTTGTACCACTGATCTTGCATTGTGCATGACCGAAGTACCATATCGTAACACTTAACCATATTCAACTGTGAGTATTGCTTAGGCTGCCGACTACCTTCATTTGAGACACAACAGCTGCCCTGTTATCCTCTGTGAATGACTTTGCAAATAAAATTCTCAAAGAATTTCGTTGTCTATTCAGCGAAGTTCTGCACATTGATAAGCAATCGGGCATTTGGTTAGTATACACTGAACGTCACTCATATTTCATTACAATGTTTGCATTCAGCCGTACACTTCTAAAAGCCCCTAACAAGTGTCCTGAAAACGGCTGATGGCATTGTTCTGAAGGGGACGGCTGAAAGTTTCATCTGTATGAGCAAACCGCGATCAAATGTGAGTGCTCTCAATTACTCCCCAATGACTTACCGATAAAAATTCAACTTTGTCAGTTGTTATCCCTATCCTAAAACAGATGAGTTGTTTGATCCCAGCAAACCATTCAGAGAACTAATACACATCAAGCCAGTAAAAAAGCATACATGGCGAGATGCAGACAGTTTGTTTGAACTCATCAGTGGATGAAATGAAACATTCAGTTTTGTAGGTTTAAGACGTGGCAACACAACAATGAGATTCGCAAATTGTTACACAGCTGCTTATCCAGTTGGCTTCATCACCTTCTGCCATCCAGCAGTTCACCTGCGGTGACGATAACATATGCATAAACAGCATGGCAAAGTTCACGTTCAGTTAGCTAGTAGTGCAGATAACGGAACAGGGACTGGCATCTCAACATCTAAACCTAAACCCGGTCTCTTTGATTATGTGGTTGACGTGGCCGCTTCATTTGTGTCCCATTACGCAATCTCAAGCTCATTATTGTCATCATCGTCACGAAAACGGTCTTGGGCTTGATCAGAAGGTACTGTGGCTAGAACCGCCGCTTGCCTCAGCCGTGATTTGTGATATCCTAGAGGAAGAAAACGTTACTGGACAGGTTAGAAATTAATACAGATAGACTAAGTGGAAGAACCAGACATTGTTTGGAGGCAGGCATGCAATTGATTGTGGCACGCTGCCATGCCGCATAGCATTTCTAGCCAGCGACATTTTCCAAAACTTTGTTAATCAAGCGTCGCATATTGCAGCCCAGTTGTTACATGACGTTGACGCAATCAATCTCTTTGCAGTAGAGCTGAAACTACCTATTCAGTACGTACACGTAGTCATGTGACGTTCGTTTGTTTCGTTTTGTCACTATGCCCTAACCCTGAACAACTAAAGACTTTATACAATCGGCCCACAAGAATCGTATACATCCTGTATCTTATGTATTTTTGCGTCTTGATGAACTGTGTAAGAATAACTCAACACTTCTACTCGTCACGCTGTTGAAACCGAGAATGATGGATGTTACAAAAACAGTGCTTACTAATCTGTCATCCTGTGTCGTTTATATGCTAGTTGCTGACGCAACATGTCCACTTGCAGTGAAACTACTCCTATCATGTTTCAAGTAGACTTGATTCAATCTCATCCCTCTCCACTCGAGTTGTAACCGTATCTGAATCCCCTACAACTGAGCCACGCTAGTTAAATCAGTCCCGAACACCGCCAACTTGTTACCGGCGCCGCTGTTTGGCTGACCTATTTAAGTCAGACACAATCCTGTCTTCAGTAAGACCAATCTCACGACATGCAAATCAGAGAAACATGCCAACCGAATTCCGTACTTGCATAAACAAACAGACTGGGTAGCTCATCCGAAGCGAAACTCCCTCGAAGGTATGGTGGATTTTTCCTTCGGCACACTGACTGGCTGACCGCACACGTTAAGGTATGAGCGGATCGAGTGAGTGTTCATATCTGGTTGTTGGTTGTTGATCCGGACACTATTTCAAAGCTTATCATTTATCGCTTTGCTGTAAGCGAGCGAGAGCACAACAGTTCAGAGTGAATGACAACTCTTCGAGATGTGAATGATGGACTTTACGTGTTGTGTGGTTGAGACACGGCAACTAAAGGGTAGAAAATCTGCAGGTTATTATGTAAGGCAAAACCAGCGCTTGGAAACGAACGCACCACAAAACAAATACGATGGCACTTCCAATGGGACTAGCTACGTTAATTATTGATCCCTGCTACAGCTTTCTCTGTTTTACGTGTTTGTCATCGTATGCACGTCGTCAGCTTTCTGATCCACTCATGTTATGCTGAACACCTCCCACCAGGTCAAGTCAAACGTAAAATAACAATCAGTTTAAGGATGCGCATTCGGTTACACCCCAGTGCATCGACCAACAAAAAATGGGGAATTAACATATTCTCTTACAAATATTTAAATTTCAGTCTCTTCCTGGTTAATGTGATTGAACGTTTCGAGTACTGTGTGTATCCACGATACCGGCTGAACTAGCTGAAAGATTACACATCCGAATCTTCCCATAAAGAAACATATTTTTATACATAGAGCGAGAACATCTCTGAGACTGAGAAGGAGAACTGATGCATCTGTCATAATGTATGACAAACTGCCTATGAGCTATACCCCTTTTAGGCAGTGGTTTGTATTTGTTGGAATTGTGAGTTTTCCTGGCTCATTGATAGACGGCAGAAATGCAGATGGAGGACTTCAAGAACCTCAAAAACATAGTTATACCGCGTTAGAGATAAACGTAGCATTCATAAGAAACATTTAACTCACGTTTACACGGAAATCCACATTTGCAGTGCACTATAACGGATGTCACATCACCGTATTTAGTTGTTATTTTAATAACAACCAAAAACTTGAAAGCATTTGTATACGGGCTTACTGTGTAACAGTTCACAGTCCGGTGTACACTTTCAGCACTTATTTAGTTTGAAGCTACGGCTCAGATTTTGTTTACTCCCTTAAAATTAACATCTAGGAGCACTGTCACTGGCAGACAACGCTCGTGTTTGGGTCGGACTGTAGGTTTCATGTATTTAATGTGGGCTACTGATAAAAGCAAAGAAAATGCACATAACTAACAATGCATGTTTTCTATCGGGATTTTTGTGGGTGATGTTCTCACAATACCATACATTCTGTTGTGTAGTTAATTATCTGTCTCACGGGTCTGATTTGAACGATAGCTCGAATACACAAACTTCAGATTAAGGCTGCTGAAATCACTTTGATAGGCTGTATAAGGGTTCTGAGGTTTGAATTCGGTGTATTGGATTTCAAAGGTTTTAGTGTTATCCATAGGAAAGAAGATGACCATTTCGTCACTTATAGAGTAATGACATCAAATGTGAGGGAGGTGGTGAATGCAGTACTTCATCTGAGGAAGCCACAGGAAATTGGGACAGTCAGTTGCAAACACTGTTTCTTAAGTTAAACTTGTTCAACTTTTGTTTTACTGTCTTTATCCTAAAGACTGTAAAAAGTCTACTGGAGCCAACTCGTGAAACACAGGGGTCGACTTACGTGTCGGTCCCCTACAATCACTGAACTTTCGATAGATTCTTTTCAAATTGTCCACCTCTCCACCCGTCTCTTTGCTTCCAGTCCGGACACTTCTGGAATGTGACCGGGCCAAATTGTTTGCCTTGTGAATGCGGCGTGGGCACTGCACCCAGTGGAAAATTAATCGATACCGTTGATTGTGACATGCAGACCGGCCAATGCACATGCGCCCCGCACGTAACTGGACGTCAATGCACCGATTGCGAGCCGGGTTACTACGGTGTGTCTTCCAAAGGTTGTAAACGTGAGTGGTCGACGCAGTCAGCATCGATGTGTTCAACTGATGCCTCTCTGGAATGCACCATAATGTGCCTGTAAAATGATTGTATTTGCACTCAATCTGTCATCATCTTTTGTTGATAAAATGTTTCACTTTAATAGGGATTCTCGTAGCGAACAGTGGGAACGCGTAGTAATTTTGCCAAGCACCATAAGCGTAACAAAGATATATTCAACGTCTTTAGCCATCAGGCCATTCGGAGTATCCGCCATGATACCAATCACGTGCCCTCTCATCTGTTTTACTAATTCTTGAATTAAAGGAAACATCCAGTCCGAAATAGACAAGTAGACATATCTTTGTTTCTGTCGATGAAGCGAATTGTACAGAGTTTCCTGATGTTCTCAAAAACACAAGTGACTAGTTGTTGATATTCAGAAACTAAAATATAAAAATCACAGTAGCAATGAATATTAAATGATTATGTAATATAAGAGTTGAGCACTTTGTCGTATGCGTGGGCATCGTACCTGACTTTTCGTTTGATATGTCGTCTTAACGATAGCTCCGGTTATCAGTCAAACAGTCACCCATTCATGCTACGGCTGTCTCGATTACCCATACCTAGCTGTCTACCGCACGAATCCTTTCACGAAAACCTAAGTTTGTAGCATGAAGTTGAAAGCTTAACATGACAAGATTTGGTAGCCAATTTGTTATTCTTGTCTGATGAGACCGGATTTAAGACTAAATAAATCAGGAGTAATTATCCTTACTGGTTGAAATTCTACCCATTATCAATCGGACTTTTACACATAATATGGACTAGGCTTACTTTCCTAAACGGAGAACGAGGCAGTCACCTAAACTTTAGAAGCAGCTCCCGTCTTTCAATGGAACCAACTTTTACAATACGACAGAGAAACTTTATTGAGAAGATAATTAATATAACCAGTTTTACTGGCTTCCCTGAAACTGTCTGCGGAAACTCTCTCCTAGCTGACAGTCAAACGCAATAGCCAACCTAACCGCGAACAATTAATGCAACTAAGTGAAGACACCTTTATTTTCGAAAACCTGTGGGCTCGAGACGGTTGATCACAAATGTGGCGCCATGTAACTGAGACAGGAAAGGTTATTGGAATATTGAAGATGATCAGTAAATTAGAGTGCCTCTTGCTCACGACGATCAGAGTCATACTTCCCGTTGGCAGCTCAGACTAATTCATTCAGTCCTGTTCCCCTCACAACCCTCGAACCTTGACATCTTTAAATCCATATCCACCAGGGTAAGTTGAACTGCTCATAAGAAATCCAGGTGATTAGGCACTGGCCAAGTTGTACTAGCCATTCTGATATTCAAAACGAAATATATTCTCAGACATTTTAGAATATTCACCAGTTTTGACGAGAACAACTGACCAGTAGAGATTTTAATTAATGATGAATGTTTTTCTCCTAACATAATTTAGTTCAAACTTATTACGCTGTTAATGTTGTTAATGTTAACGTGGCTCTTTTTCTCAAATGACGTTGGTTGTTTTATTTTTTCTGGCTGGTTAAACGGCTGTCATGTAAATGTTGGTTTGCTCTCGGTTGTAATTTTTTAATAAGCTGTTGACGTCTTGTCGTTCAATATTCGAATTTAAACATAACATCTATGTGTAATAAGCCTCTTTCCCTCCTTCATTTTATTCTGTAAATCAAGACTTGCATTTGCTGTTTTCATGTGATGGTATGAAAGTTTAGTAATAGTGATAACCGTTGATTTACTGTTGTCGATTCCACTACTGATATATCCACCATGGGCAGGATATTTGTATAATTTCCTCAACCTGTCCCATTTATGGCGCCACAGTTTGAACAGTCTCAGTCTGTGCTTGCGTAAAGTATGGCGGTTAGAGGATGCCAAACTTATTGGGGTATCTGGTCATCGACGTTCGCCTTAAGTCATATGTAACGCATTACGTCAGTAGTTAACTCCTGAGGTAGTTAGAAGTCGGAAAATTGGTCGTTATGGTCAAAAAATTGACGACACGAGTCGACAAAATGTAAAGAGTGATATTTGAACGGTACCGAAATGTTAGCGCACATATTTTCTTTAGACCTCAGTTCAGTTGCGTACAGTGTGAAGTGAACAGCCGATTACTGTTGACGATCAGTATCAGATTAAAAACTCATGGTCTTGTGTTTCACTCAGTACACAGTCTTGTGACCCAATCTTCCTCCAACTGGAACCTGTGAAGCAACAGCAGGTGATCAGGGCAAGTAGGGTGTGAGTTGCTTTAAGACGATGAAACTCGTGAGGAGGTTGTCCTGAGTTTACCATTTGGCTATCTCGTGATTAAGTGGTCACTTGTGTGAAACCATGTGTTGCTTGTCTGATGTTACGGTTGGATCATGAACTGCTAAAGATGTCGTGTTACAGGTTCACTTTCTTTTTCTTGCTGTGAAAGGTGTGACTTTTGTAATTTTATTTACACGTATGTATATCTCATGCTGGTGTCTGACAGGAGAGTACCAACACCAATTACTGATGTAGCTCTATCAACGCCGACTACTGAGCGTCGCTGTAGCTTTTCGTTGTGGACGTGATCTTCATACTGGCAAACAGCTGTGTGTAAATGAAGTGTTCTCTCTTTGTGTACTGTACTAATCGAGAATGTGTTACTGGAAGAAACCGTTTGCATCACACTGCCTCAGACTCATTCTTTATCGCTGTCTGCATTACTCTGTAGCTTGCCCTATGTGCCCTAACGGACAAGTGTGTGATCAGGTGACTGGTAAATGCATTTGCCCGCCGAATACACAGGGCGATCGATGCGAAGAATGTTCACCCGGATCGTGGGACTATAATGCGATCACTGGATGCAAGGTGGGTTCAATCGGACGCCACTCACTTCCGATGTCTGACCTTATATTCATTAGCGTTACTAGCATATACGTGAAATACTTGTGTGTTTCTGTTATTGCGACCTAAGTGCCTAATGTTAGGTTCATTGGCAAAAAATGTCAACGAACCGTCGTTACAACTGCCAAACCTTCAGTTGGATTGTATATATCTTTCGATTCACCGATTTGTTTCCTCGGTTACTAGCGAGTTGTCAGGTTTACTAACCCTAACGACTGAAGTTTGTAACCAAATGACGAATAACAAGAGAACGAGCGCCCTGAGTTACGAGTTTAGTGAGCCAGGTGAACAGGCTGCATTGAAACATCAAGACATAAATTATAAACCTGATTAGGCTTAGTCGACTCAATCTAAGCTACTATTGGAGTACGAGTTTATTTATCAGTTATGATTCGATAGTCAACTGTTGGTGTTTGGATTTCAGGAAACCTAAAAAATGTTCACCGGAATTTGTTTTTGATTTTACTACTTACCGGGAGACTGAAGCGCAAGAATTGGAGAATCAGGTTCAAGTTCTATTAAAACATACTAAACATAACAAGCCGTTACTTCTTACTCACGGCCATGCCAACAGAAAGTTTACAAAGTTAATCAAATTCGAAAGACTCTCAGACAAAAAATTTCGTGTAAGTAATGAATCGGCTCGAATTAGATTGATAGTCTTATAAACATTTTGATAGATTCGCTTTGTACAGAAAAATTAGACTAGCGTTTCGCATTAAAATTACACGTTTTCGATAATTCATCTTCAGGCCGGTACAATTATATAA